>DWDT01001547.1:0-15611 GCA_018245595.1 Microceris scylla | reverse complement strand
TAAAAACACTTTTATGTTTTCTTAATTGATTTCTAAATAAAAAATTCCACGCGGACGAAGTCGCGGGCACAGCTAGTGAATAATAAAAAAAATGGAATTGATTAGGTACTTGATACATTAAAACGAATGGTGCAGATGAACTTACTGCTAACTAGCCTCGATGGTTGCGTGGTTGCAAGCGTGACTGCTAAGTCCAAGTGTAGGGTACATAGTATTTAATTTTTCTAATTTAGATTTTATAGTATAAATTTTTTGTAGCGGCTCGGAAAATGGATCTGGACCCGGTGTATGGCAATAAGGTCACCATCTGTTCCATAGCGGGACTTAAATATATCTGGTGCAAGGTGGGAGTGTACTACACTCCTTTGCCCACACCTTCGGATATTACAGGCGTGATGTTACTATTTTAGAGTTTCAGGACATTAGAGATAAATCAAGAGTACCTATTCATTACCAGAAGGAAGTAAATCGGATGTTTTCCACTCAAGAAACACGCCAATTTGACGCACAAAGCTATATACGACAATAACCTATCTCAGTTCTTACAGCTTTTTATTATTACGTTATATTTTTATATTAACACGCCAGGTCCTTAGGCAAGCAGGCAGAAAGCATCGAGTGCCTGTTAACTTTATCTAAAATCGAAGTGATAAAAAAACAATTGGTCTACTTTTTATAAGTTTTGTTGATAATTAAAATAAATTCGTCGCATCATTACACGATTTTTAATGACATTTTTTAAGTTAGAAATTTATCTACGACGGAAAAACTTTCAGATTTTTCGATAACAGTTCGATGTAATGTAATGTTTTTAAACAATTGTGTCTTTCGTTTAAATTTCCAGTATTTTTTTACTGCATTAGGTTATAGGTTATAGGTTACACCAGGTAAAAGAATTAAGTACATGTGTTTTAATATTAGAATAAAAAACTGTTTTTTATTTGAAATATTTTATTTAAATCTCCTTTTCACAGTTGTACAGGCAGCCAGACTATAGCATGTTTTCGGTAAAACATAATTAAACTGATGAAGTATTGCAATTTAATTGACAAAGTTTTTATTAATCAACTGTAAGTAATATGTCTAAATGTTGAAAATCATTCAATGAATCGCTAATAGTTTAAAAGAAATATGTATTACTATTGCTATAAAATTTAATAAATAAAAAATATAACTACAACCTGCGTACACAGAAGAAGGTTGGTACGAATTAATGCAATCGCTCGCTTTCGTCTATCTCGATTTGAGACAATTACAACAGTCTTAAGAACTTCCGTACCCATCTAAATCTGATGATTTCTTTTTATGTCGATTCCTAGCACTTTTTATATCAAAAGTTATAAAAGATCCTACAATATTCTTTTATCTTTTGTCACATTATAAAAGTTCTTCACAAAATGCTTATACATTATTTAAGTAGGTAAGTGCTAGTTTTTAACCTTCTCGAATTGGAGAAAACAAGACACAAATATCGCTTTCTGCAAGACGTGAAAGAGAGAAAAGCGTCGGCCAAGGCTATAGCTTACAATGCATCGACTGACACTTTTCGAGTTCGATTTGAGGGACCTTTTTATTACTAAATTAAAATAGTCACTGGTCTCAAAACATGGCTTAAGTACTATACACCTAAAATATATAAATTATTACAAATAAGTAAGGCATTTACAACATCAGGGGATCCTTAAGACTTTCTTTATATTTACACGATACTAGATATATTTATTGTAACATCGTGTAAAAACAAGGAACTGACTAAACTTATATCGGTAAATCATTTTAAGTTTACATGTAGAATGGTCAAGATTTCGGCGATCTAATGGGATCCACGAAGCGTCTCTTTACTAACGAAAGTGTGCACAGAATGTATAGCTCCGTGTCGGTCACTATATAAAATTATGAATACTTAATTCGTTATAAACACTTTTTCGTTTACCACCTAGAACTATCGTTTGGCACTGACTTTTGTAAAAAAATGACATTTACTAGTTAGTCTTAATTAAAGACTCAAAGCTGTAAATCTGATCCAGAAAATTATAAATACAATTACTTTAATCACAGTCATAGTTAATTCATTGACAATGAGTTGTACGTGCCACGATACTTTGTAAGAAGTAAATTATTATTATTATCGATTACTACATATGACACGAAATCTTAAACTACACCATCGCGAAATTTGAGCATTATTCTCGTGCATAGAAGAATACATAGAAATAATTTTTATCACACAAGTGTTGAATCCTTGTGATGTTTTTTGTGTATACGGGTGAAATTTAGGAGGTATTTCACCTTCGCCGCTTTGCGGAAACGGCAGCAGCTATCATTTGTCGTAACATGGGTTCTGGAGTACATGCCTTGGGATCACATTTCATCTGTCCATCTCCTCCACATCTGAAATTAGATCAAAAACAAGTTATAAGACTTTGAATGTATTAACCCAATATAACATAAAAGAAAAATTAAACGAATTGCAAGAAAACTTACGTGCAATGTAAGCATGGTCCTGATGATGCTCTCACTACGTCACCAACTTTGTATGTATGTCCCTTTATTTGGCAACCTCTCCTCTGTGCAGCGCCTTTGTATGCGTGGGGAAGAAAATGAGGTGGCAGCGTTGTAGTAGTAGTGGTTGTGGTAGTAGTGACATTAAGAGTTGTCGCCATTGAAACTGGGCATTCATAGCGTGGACAACAGAACCCTTGAATTGGTTCTTCATGGCATCCATGAATTGGTGGAGGACAACTCTGTTGTAAACAAATAATATCACTTCGGAAGCAGAAACAGAAATCACATGGATCATCTCTCGGGATTTGTTGAGCTGATACATATACTTTTCCACCATAACGACAAGTGCCCGGTCCAAAAGCTTGATCTTCTTGATCGACATAATCAGGTTCTTGACCATATCCGCTAGTACCACTTGTTGGAAAATCTGGTAAAGGTAGTTCCTCTGTTGGGGCAGTCTCGCCAATACCGGGTTTAGGCAATTCTGGTTTTTCTTCAGGTTTTTCATGTACTATAGGGATTTGCGTAGTAGCTTCCAAGGGAGTTTTGATGGTGGTAGTTTTTGGTGCCGGAGGCAATTCATTTTCAGGGGCAGTTGTTTCATGTACAGTTTCGTGCTCAGGAACCTTTTCAGTGTCTAATGTTAGGTCTTTTTTGTTAGTTGATGTTTCAGTACTAATGTCTGCAGTTGTAAGTTTGTCATGTTCTTTTAATGTTACTGTTGGAATGACGGTCGAACCTGGTTCTTCAGAATATACAGTGGAAAGGTTATCAATATTTTGAGTACCTGAAGGTGTGACAGCTGAGGATTCTGGTGATATCGAAACTTTTTCAGTACTCGCTTCTGTTTCATGAGAAATTTCTTCAGGTATGCTTGATGCAGTTACATAGTCATTGGATGGCCCAAGGGCAGGGGTGGATGATTTTTCATCTTTTTCGGCAAGCGTTTCCTCACTTGTCTGTAACATATGGAAATCTTCTTCTGTCGTTTTATCTGTAATTGTCTCTATAGGTTGATCTCCACGTTCAGTTTGGTAAGTTTCTGTGCTCTTTGTGGTCTGTGTATCCACAGGTATATTGGAAGAAATGGCTTCGTCGAATTTATTAGTATGTTCCTGTAGTTCAATTAGATATGGCGTTGTTTCTGACGATGAATATGTTGCCTCTGAGGCTGTAGGTAACTCTTCTGGTGCAATAGATTCTTTATCTTTCGTTAAATATGTGGTACTTTCATGCTCAGTACCCGCTGGTTCAGTTTCGGATTGTACTAAAACTTCAGTTACTTCAGATATTGAAGCTTCTGTTGCTTTCGGAACAGAAATTTCAGTTTCTTCTGAAATTGAAATTTCTGTTCCAGTTACTTTTTGGATTGACGTTTCTGTTTCAGTTTCTATTGGCACAGAAATTTCAGTTTGTTTTTGAATAGACGTTTCAGTTTCAGTTTCTATTGGCACAGAAATTTCAGTTTCTTTTTGAATAGACGTTTCCGTTTCAGTTTCTATTGGGACAGAAATTTCAGTTTCTTTTTGAATAGACGTTTCAGTTTCTTTATCAACTGGAGCTAAGCTTTCTGTCTCTTTTGATATTGGAGTTATATTTTCAGATTCTATTGGTGCTGAATCGGTAGAGCCAGTTACTACCGGTACAGAAGAGCTTTCAGTGGACTTTGATATAGGAATTTCGGTTGCTTGTGGTACAAATAATTCTGTTACAGTTTCTACAGTGACAGGGTATTCCGTTTCCAGCGGTGCGGACATTTCAGTTTCACTTTCTACTATTATAGTAGTTTCAGGTTTCTGTGTTACAGATTTTTCAGGCTGAGTTTCTATTGATACAGTTGTTTCAATTTCTTTTGATGTAGAGGCTTCAATTTCACTCTCCTTCGGTAAAGTTTCAGACTCTAGTAGAGTTTTATGTGTTGTATCTACTGGTACCGTTGCTTTGTCGTCATGGAATGTCGTTTCTACAACTGTTTCGTCTTTTTCAGTTATCACACTAATAGGTAGCTCAGTTTGTAAGTTTTCAAGGTCTCCAGGTTTTGTATGTATAGCTGTGGCTGTTATATCTTCCGCTTCTGTAGTGTATTTATTAATCATTTCTGTAACAACAGGTATATGTTGATCTTGTGAAACAACCGTACCAGTTTGTAACAGAAGTTCGCCTTCTGTAGTTGGAGACGTTGGAGTATTATATTCAGATTCTGGATGCTTCTTTTCTGGTACTGATGTAACACTTTCACCTTCCAGAATGGTGGTAGACATTTTTTGTGTCGTGTAAGGATGCTCTATTTCTGGTACTTTTGTTACTTCTGGTAATTCAGGTGTTTTTGGTTCGGTTGATGGTATTTCTTGAGTTTCTGTCTCAAATCGCTCTGAGGAAGGAGTGCCTTTATGATCCTCTTCATCAATTGGAACGTGTGAACTTTCTGTAATTGTAATTCCACTTGTGCTTAAATGCACTTCGAGCATATCCGTGTCTTTAATAGTTGTTGAATCTTGGTATGTTGTTGTAGTATCCCTTTCTGCGTCAAATATTTCGGGTGTTTTAGTTGATATATTTTGATCTAACATCACAGTACTGTGAATTTCTGTATCATGGGATATTGGTTTATCTGAATAAATAACTTTTTCTGTAGTAATAAAGTCATCAGGTGATGATACATTCTCCTCTTGTATGCTTGGTTTGTGATCATCGGTTATCTTTTCGTGTTCATAATCTGACGGTTCTTGATATTTTGTTGTGAAAAGTTCGGGTGACATTGTTTGTTCAGCCTCAAATTGCTGGCTTTCGTTATCAGTTACTCCTGTCTGGTCCATTTCAGTTATTTTACTCTTAGTAGTTGTGGCTTCTATCAAAGTTTCTTCTTCGTGTGGAACATTTTGTGGTGTTATGCCAGTCTCACTATCGTATAAAATAGTCGGAATATTAGTTGATTCTTCGGCAGATTTTGTTGGGACTTCTTCCTCTTTCACCGTCAATGTTACGCCTAAGGGCGACGTGCTGGTAGATTCACTTAATGTATCTGAGGACCCAGAAACTAAAGTAGTAGGATTGGGTATAAGTGTGGTTTGTTCTTGATATCCAATCGTTGGAGATAGTTTTTCAGCACCTTCAGTAGATATATCTAATTTAATATTTTCAGTGCTGGATGAAGGCGTTACTTGTTCAGTTTCAGAGGTAACTTCAGGAACATTTTCTTTGTTGGTGTAAGCATGAGATGGTGTTTTTGATTCATATTCTACATCAGAAATTGTTGAATGAGGTGATTCTGTAATAAATTTATTTGCCTCAGTCTCATGAGAAACAGGCACGTCTATCTTTTCAGCGCCAGGGAGGCTGACCATTGAACTTTGTGTTGTTCTATCTATGACCACACCACTTGAATCATGTTCTTCATATGTTGGTTTTGATGATGTTAAGTGTTCTCCGATTTCTGTAACAAGCGACATGGGAGATTCGGTTTGTTCCTTGTCGTGTTTGATGATATGGGTTGGAATAGTAGATATTTCAGTATGATATTCGGTAACTAATTCTACTTCTGCCTCTTGGGTTTGTGTTACCGCTTCGGGCACAAATGTATTCTGCACATCCGTTTTGTGTACAGGATATTCTGTACGAATTTCTTCACCATTTACATCAATGTCAAAAGTTTGAGTAACGGGTTCTTCGGGTAATGTGGTCTCATGCTTTTCTGGCAATTGTGTCTCAGTTTCATATGTATCTGGTTTTGTGATCAATGGCGTTTCTTCAGTTTCATTATCTTGCACAATTATTGGTACAGTGACCTCTTTTTCACTAGCAGTGTCAATATTAGGTATGATGGGTGCTTTTTCCTCTGTATCAACTTGTTTATCAGTGATTAGCATTACATTAGCTTCGGTGGTTTCTTTATCGAAATTGTAATCTACCGTATGTTCTTCTTGAATTGGTGTCTCCTCTGTTATATCATTTGTTTCTCCAATTGGCTGTTGTAAAGACTCTGTTGTTGCTGATTCACTTTCTACTCGTTTCGTTGTTAACGATTCCGACGTCTTCTCTCCAGCTTCTTCTAATGTACTAGCAAATATTTCCGGTACTAATGTATTTTCTTCACTACGGTCTGGGCCAGTTTGGGTTTCGGTGTGTTTGGTACTTACATCTAATAAAATTGATGATGTTGTAGTTACTTTGCCAGTAGTAACTTCTCCATCGAAAGGCTTCGATGTTACTTGTTCTTCGCTATCTGGAACTCCAGGAGTAAAAGAGGTTCCTATGGTTTCTGTACCTGCAGGCCCTTGAAGAGTTGTATCGTCTAAGAAGGTTTCCTCTGGAATTCTTGTACTTATTTCATTCAAATCATACAATAAACTATCTGTGTGGTCTTCTGATATTCCTGAAATTCCTGAAGAATCCTTGGTTATGTCCATAACATTGGTCGTTACATCTTGCAAAGTAGAAATCGCAACATGAGGATATTTGGTGCTACTTTCATCTATTTCAACATCTTGAGAAACTAACGTTGTATGTGATTCCTTAATAGGAACTTCTGAAGGCACTGTTTCGTCTCTTTCAGGAGTAAGATTTTCTGATGTTGTTAGTTTCTCCTCAGTTACTGAAGGCGCTGTAGTATGAATATCTAAGTTGATGGAGGAAGTCGAGTATTCCTGCGTGTCTGTTGGAGTTGTATGAACGTCTTCTTTCTTAGAAACTGTTTCAAATGTTTCAGGCAAGTCGGTATATTCATGCTGACTCTCTGTAGACTTTTCGGTATCTTGCACTCCCGTGTCTAGACGTTCTGTCACAGCTTCCGTATCAGTCACTTGTGGAGACAGTAAATCTTTTTCCGTTAAATAGAGATCGTGTGATGTCGTTTCAAATGGTTTTTCTGTAAGAATTTGGTCCTTTTGGGAATCATCATACATTTTATCTGTAACATCTTCTACTTTTGTTTCATGGAACTCAGAAGAATGCTCAATTGGAATAGACTGTTCTGTAGTAAAAGCTTCAAAAGTTTCGTCCTCATTGCCTACTGCACTGGTAACTTGTTCTTCTTTATCTTTATGAACGGTTTCAGTCACTGTATAAGACCCTGTACTGGAAACATCGTCCTTGACTTTATCGTCTTCACTCTTTTCAGTCAATATTTCACCTAATACCGTTACAGAAGATTCTGTTACCGCAACATCCATCTCAGATTCGGTACTTACAGTTTCCTGGATTACGAATTTGTTTGGTTCTTCTGTTTTTCTTTCGGATGTAAATAATTCTGAATCGGTTGTATGTATTTCTGGTGATTTCGTGTATTCATGTACGTCTGATATTTGTGGTAAATCAGTATATGTTTCTTGTTTTTTCGTATGTTCTTGTTCTAATACTTTTATGCCTGAGTCTGGTTGTTGGGTTGTTACTGCTGATGTGATTAAAGTTTCTGTTGGTTTTAAGGTGAATTCTTCAGCAGTAATAATATCAGGTGTTTCACTCGTATCTGTATCATGCGAACCTATATCTGATATTACGATAGGACCTTTAGTTGCTGATGATTCCGCAATCATCTCTGTTGTACTGTCGACCTCTTCTTTAGGTAATTCAGTAAAACGTTCTTCATGCCTTGTGGTAATAGAAGATTCCGTTGAAACTTCTTTTTCAACGTGCTCTGTTACTTGTTCTTCTACCTTAGTAGTATATGATTCGGAACTGACCGTTTGATGTTTTTCAATTTCTGGTTGGATGTTTATTTCTGTAATCGTTTCCTCTGCTTTAGTTACAAATGAGATCGTGGGTTCTGTGTAATATACCTGCCGTTCTGTAGTAACATCCACTAGTTCATGTATTGTTAGATCTTCGAATTTCTCTGTAGAAGAATCAGGAGATGTCTCTTGTTTTTCGGTTGCTTCAAGTACGGATTCTGTTACTTTATGTACTTCATTTACTGAGACCGTTTTCTCGGATTCTGGAGTCATTGAAAAATCTTCATAAACGTGTTCTGTTGTTGATTCTTTAAATGGATCTTTTATGAAGGGTTCTGTAGTTAAATTACTTGTTTCATCTTTAACTACTTCTTGAGCTATGCAATCTGAACCAAAACATTTCTCAGGCTCATGTTTAACTTCCGAGGTTTCCTTTCGTCTACAGCTTTCTTCCGTACATTCGGGTTGATGTATGTTTTTATTCGAATCTGTTTTATCACATTCAGAATCATCTTCACAAGCAGGTTTAGATACATCCGTTGAGTCACTTACTTTGCATCCCTCTGGGTCTTTACAAACGGGTATTTCATCTTTTGGAGCTATCAATCCAGACCCGTCACCACAATTTTGTCCAATACATGGCTCTGCTTCAGATGGCTGGCATTTATTTTCATCATTACAAATATTATCACTTGTGGAAGGTTGTTGACATTTTCCATCAGCACAACTTTCTTCAGACGTTAAGCAAGTTTCACCAACACATCCTTCCTGATAGCTCGTAGGAGGTACATCTGAACTAGGCTCAGCATGCTCAATACAAACACCATTTTTGCACTCTTTTTCTTGTACTTCGGTCTTACAATGTTCCGAATTGCATATTTCGGGAGAAGGTGTAATTTCTGGAACATGACATTGGGCACCTTGACATTCAGTTTCAGATTTTTCGGATGTTGGCTTAGGACTTTCAGTTTCTGACATTTGGTTATGAGATTCTGGAGGAATTGTTTCTCGAGAATGGCATACGTATGTTGGACAGCATGCATCTGGAGTATCATATATAGGTTGGCAATCATTCATATTATCCATATGTGCTGGTGGAGGGCTGCAAATGATTGGATCACATTTGACTATGCTACTAACGCATTTGCAGCTGGAATGACAGTTATTGATATTTGGGACGTTTGTATTATTTTTGTATGTTATTCCATTAAGTAAACAGTCGCCTTCTCCTGGTATTCGACCAGGTTGTGGTACATCTTCATCAATTTCATTTTCAACTGGGTTCACTGAGGTTGTTTCTAAAGATTCGATTTTACTTGCAATAGTTGTCACAACAGCTTCCGTACTATCCCTATCTGTTGAAATGAATTTATCGTCCTCTGATTTATCTTCATCATTTTGCTGATATTCAGCATCACCCCTTGGCACATTAGTTGTAGGTTGGAATGTCGCATCGAGCGTTGATAATTCAGCCGGTTGTGATGTTGTAAGTTTATCTTCATGCACGTGTATAGTACTGGACTCAGAACTAGAGGGTTCTAGGTACGTATGGGAAGTAGTCAATTCTTCAATATTATTAAATGTTGTAGTTTCTTTTTCAATATCCGGCTTCATTTCACTTGTTTTAGTACTTTCAGTACCCGCTTTAGAGCCAGATTCAGTAGTTAATATCAATTCGTCCTCCTTAGATATTCCACTATCTGTTTCTGCCGGATAGTGGTAGTCAGAAATTGTTGTTTTCGATTCAATTATAACTTTTTCTTTTTCACCATCAATTACTGTAGACTGTGTTGTAACAGTTGCCTCTTGTGCAAGCGTAGTTTTCTCTCCTAAATGTGAATCAGGAATTACTTCTTCATCATCTGGTACTGTGTTTTGTCCTTTATCTGGTTCTATAGTACCGAGCATGGGTTCTACAGTGCTAACGGATTTTTCGGTTGCTGGAAATACTTCATCAATTATTTGTGGTGTTTCTTTTTGTGATGTAAGCATATCGGACGTATCCAAAGTGGTAGCTGTTTCTTCACCGCTGCCCTCGAAAGTAGACATCTCAGTGTATGGTTCATCCGGTTCGTTTCTATATCCACTACCCTCAACTCTTCTTGGTGGCGATAAAGTAGTCAAATCTTCATATGTTATACCATCGGTGACATCTGATACAAGTTCATCTCCTTCGCAAATGTATGTGTCAGGGCAGCATTGACCTTGACGGGGTGGTAGAGAAGTACAGTTCTTGCCTTCGTTTTCCATGGGTGTACCACATTCCTGAACTATACAAACAATATCTCCTTTCATGCAGTAACAATGCTCACAAGCTTTTTCAGTCTTTATTGAGGCACCATCTGCGAATATTTGATCATCATGGACACAGTCCTGGCTCATCTGAGTAACGGGTGCCACAGTTGTTGTGAGTAAGAATCCAGGCGTTGGCCGTACAGTTGTTGACATGTCATCCAAAAGTAACATTTCATCCTCTTGGTGATCTGAAACAAACAATTTATAGAATTAATGCACACATTTGCCTATGTTCAGTGATTGCTTCATACAGACTACTGAAGGTGAAAATTTGAATTATAAATTGCAACGTGCTTATTTCATAATACTTTTGTTTGAAAGTTACTATATTAACTCTATCTGCTACTGATATCTAGATGATTCTAATACTTACCACAAGAGTATCGAACCGGGCAACAGACATCTTTATGGTATATAGGGGTACAGCCGTCAACATGAAGAGTGCACTCTTGCATAACGCAAGTCGTCATATTGCGAATACAGTAACAATGTTCGCAAGGTTTATTCGGTGTCGGTGGTACTTTTGAACCTTCGGAGAAGTATTTCCCGTTAATGCTACATCCATATTTGTCTACTTTGCCGAGTCCAGTTGCTCCATATTCAGCTGGAGATGAAGTTGAAGTAGACGTGAGCAGGTCAACAGGAACTAAAAAACAATATTTAATATGTTACTGTAAACGAATTTATGTTAACGTGTAAATGGCTATGCTATGTAAACATTAATAGCTTTTTTCTATGTGAGACTTCTATAATGTTATCATAACAGTATGGTTCATAGCTGTATATATGTTTTGACTACCTCTTTGGTCGAGTAGTGGCAAGCGTGACTGCCTATCGGGAGAACCTGAGTTCAAATCCCGGGAGGGATGCTATTGGATTTTTTAATTTAGAATTTCTAGTAGTGACTCTAAGTCTGCAATTGTGGCCGGTGTATGGCAGTAGGCTCACCACCAATTCCATGGGATTAAACGTAACAGGTGAAACGTGGAAGTGTACTACTCCTCTGCCTACCCCTTCGGGGATTACAGGCATGATGTTACGTTTTTGTTTATATATAAATTCTATTTCTTGCCTAATAACACTTAAAACAACTGCAAACAGTTTAGGTGATATTTTTATTTACAACTAAAAATTAAACGACTAATACCTACTAAAAAACCAAAAAATAAATTATATTTATATTGAAATCTCTATTAGAAGCAACGTTTCTATTATTATTTTCACGATGGTCATAAAAGTGTAACTACGAGTGTGTACATACATATATACATACAAGTAAAAAACTTATGTTTATAAAACTCCTCACCATCTGGGCAGGTGACAATGGGGCAACACTGATCCGCACGTTTCTCAATAGTGCAGTCCTGGCCGATCGGTTTGGTGAACGGGCACACCCTCAAGTAGCACATGAGCATCCTATTATGGCAGGTACAGTTCAGACAGGGCTCGTTTGTCATGATTCGATCGCCTTCGCCATAGTGTTGAAAGTTGTAGTAACAACCCTCAATTGGCCCTGAAAATTATACACAAAATATATTATCAATAAAATGCTAACATACATTAAATTGTATAGACTAAACGGTTAGATGAAGGTATTTAAATAAAATTGTATAGTATGAGACTAAATAATTTTTTTTATAAAAGCTAACTCGTTTTATAAAATCTAATTCGTTCAGTTTTTCATTGGTACGAGTACCATTTATAAACACAGCAAAAGCCCACAAACAAATTATAACTTTCTAATAGCACATGCCTTTATATTTTAATATGGCAATAATACTGACATCTATTGATTCTCATTATTTAATAAATTTTGTAATTACTGTAATTTTGTAATCAATGCAATTTTGTCACTGTAGACTATACGTTAACTACGTCAATTAATATTTTTATTTTACTGAAAACCATAACGGATTAATATCGTACAGTTATTTCACAAAATTTTATGGAAATTGCATTTCATTGACGTTGGAGGCAAAGAACTTATCTACATTGCTCCAATTCCTTCGCTTTGATTATTAAATAATTTATGTAAAATGTGAGTGTTTCAGATAATTGATATTACATGTCACGCTGTGTCTCTTACGAGGTACGCAGAGAGCATCGACTGAAAAATAAGTCTATCCTTACAAATGTAACATGCTTGTTTACATCTAGGTACTTCTGCACACCGAATATCGCATATACATATGTATGTATGATGCTTGTATACTGGATGCGACAAGTCGAGGACAGGGCGCGATGGCGCTCATTGGGGGAGTGGCATCCAGCGATCCAGCAGTGATGAGATAGGCCGATGATGATGATACAATTTTAAATATACCAAGGCAATGTGTGAATTCTTTCGTTAATGCACTCACCTTCGAGGAGTTCTAATGCCGTCTGGTTGCTGGCCGTCGGTGCTGGAATCCAAACAGGTCATTATTGTTTAAGACGTAAACACATAACAGCAGTTTAATGGCAATCCAAAACTGCCATGTACCTACGTTAAGACTTTCAGTTGTTAGATTAACATTTTAACCGAATAATGACGTATTATTATTGTAAAACTATTGGCATACAATGAATCCTTGTGTTTGTGTTGTGTGTGTCATATTTGATTTTAAAGTTGTCAGAATTAAATGACATAAAAAATACACAATATTGAAAATATGTCTAAATTCTTCGCTAAATTACGTCGGAGATCAGAATTGCAACTGATGCCGACCGAAAGGTTTTTAAGTACATATAAGAAAAAATTGTCTTTTAACAAAATTTATCATTATTCTTTCATTCTTTTAATCTATTCATATGATTATATTATTATATATTCGAATTATACATTCGAAAATTATTATAACGTTTTAAGTATTGTTAATAGTAAATTCTCATGGAATACATGAGGTTTAAAAACAAAAACTCCCATGATTGCAATTATATCGTTACATTATTTATTACGTGCGATTAGCTAATAAAATTTTAATTGAATAAATTTCAACGGGCAGTTTGGTAGGAAATTTTAATACAGTTATCATAAAATATGGCCAGCGTTCCTAGAATGTTTTACTGTTGTTTTTACGAGTGCCTGCCGACTTATTAAGCGGTTTACGGCTGAACAGGATATTAGCTGTAAGCCGCTGGAAAGACGCAATCGCTCATCGTTTTAACGTCGTTTTACATATCCGTTTTACTGCGTATAATTACTGAAGGCGAGCGGAGAGGCGACAAAGCCGTAATTAAACTAACGGAGCGCGTCGTTAAGCTCCGAGTTGCAGCTTTATTGGCGTTTTGATACTCGGGTTAAAGACATAACGCTAGAACAGCTTCCTTGCTTATAATCGATTGTCCGCCATAAAGCAACGTTAAATTTGTTGGTATGTAATTCCTTATTTGAGTATTTTCAGCGATGTATAACGTACGGCTACTTTTCGTACAACCTGTAGTTTGTCTACGAGTAGTAAAAAGATACTAATGTGTACTGTTACGTGTTTAATTTCTATTTCCTATAGAAACTGTAATACGAAAAAAAATTTGCAGCGCTAAATCCATTGTTGGGCGCTTCGCATAGAGAGCACGAACGCCAAGCCGCTACATCGTCAGCTAACGGTCGAAAACGTAGCCAGGAATGTCGTAAGCATCTCGTTTTTGACCGTCATCACATTTGTAATAAATTCGGAATCAAATCGACATATGGGCAATAAAAGTGGAAATTATGATTTGATCGGATGAAACTAATATGGCGACCGATTCAACTGTCACAATATTTTATAGTCGAGCCGCCTCGATACTAAAATAACGACTTGACGTGAATGAATTTAAATCGATAATAATGCGCATCGCTTATCACACACAGCATTTAATGAAATGTTTTCTTTACTTGCAAGTGTGACGTTATAAATGGCTTTACGTGCACAAAACAAAAAACTACTTATGCAAAATCGTGCGTTTAGAAACATGTCTTGAGGCAATCAAAACGAGGAGGTAGCATGAATTTAAAATTTGCACTACATTAATATGGATAGTTGTTTCAATGAATGAATGTGGCCGTGGTCGCCATGCGTGATTAAGTTCACACGGGTAGACTTAAACATTGTAGGCCGCATTTGAATATACTTCCTATGTATAACATAAATTCAATTCCAATTCTTTGAAGTAACCGTGCGCCGGATACTAAATCTTCACGAACGAAAATAGTATCATCTAGTTGGGTGCATGGTGCTGGACGGTTTTACATTTTTAACTTCTAACGATACTTTTTTTTTATAAAATACTATTCATTTCAGTGTTAATATGTGAATAACATGAATACATATTCAATAACTTAGGGCGGATTTACACATACGAGTACATTTGACAGCACAACAATGCACATACGTATATAAATATTTTTTATCGGATTTGTTAATCGTAAGTTATAGATATGGGGTCAGTGGCTTCCTGGACCTGTTTGGATGATATGTAAATGTTATTAGGTATGTGAAAAGATTGCAAAGCGCGATGCGATGGAGATAGGCGGGGGTGGCGAGCGGCGAGCGGCACAGGCGCCGCCGGCCCGTCGCGCGCCCCGTATCGCGCACGGACATCTTCTCACGAGCTTGGCTACAGCTCTACCAATTCTAGGTCACGAGACAACACAACGGTTATACCTGTTCTCTAGTCCCACTAAATATTCTAAATTATTACTATTACATGACCGTGTATGTATTACCTCAGTTAATCTTCATTAACATGCCATTAAACTTTCCTGAATGGTGATGAATGTGAAACGTGACGGGTTTGCGAGAACAGCGATATTTGGCGCTCGGTGCTGTCTTCCTACCCCGAAAGAGAGCTTGCGTAATAACATAATAATAATCGTACTCTCGTTAGGTACATATGTAGCTACTGTGTCGTATATCATATTAAATGGAGAATGCGACGCCCTACGAAGTTATTATCATTCGCATAATTAAAAAGTGAAATAAACGTCGGCTGAACTCTCAGAATGTCCGTCTAAATTGATTAACGGTACCATTTTATTGCACGACGCTGCCCGCGTAAGCAAATGTGCCTTGCGAATGCACTGACGACAGCAATCGTCATTGAATGGATTAATTTTTTTTTTCAACCCATTACAATTCCACTGCTGGAATACGGGTCTCCTCTCATATTGAGAGGGTTAAGGCC
>DWDT01001546.1:0-15623 GCA_018245595.1 Microceris scylla | reverse complement strand
TTCCACCAATGACGTTAATGGTCCACCACGGAATAGGGGCGAGGTTATTGCCACCCCAAGCACAAATCTAGATTCCAACCCAGTAGGTACTAAACATTTCTATTAGAAAATAGCTTAGAAAAGCGTAATTGTGACCAACCAGAGACTCTAACTCATGATCTTTTCATCATTAGTTGTGCTTGCAACCGTTAGACCAACAAGACAGTCACATAAAGAGAATATAAATATATAATAAATATTTTATTAATCAATAGAACATATATGCATAATAAATATTTTATTAGTACAATTTGTACAGAACCGTGACAATTGAAGTATCAATATGGCCGCAGTGATCGGCCTTCAATTAGTTGCGGTCGCAGGCCGACCAGTCGCGTGCCAGTACCTAGAACTCATTGTAGTTTTTGGATACAAAACAGTAGACAATACTGGTGTCTGTTATTGCGTTTCGTTATTTTTAATTAGGTTTTCGGTAAAAATATTAACAATCTATTTTCGCCCTGAATTTTCCAAGGCCTTTAGCATTATAGTAATTGCTTAGATTTTTTCTACTGTATTGTAAAAAAAATATAGTCAACTTTCTATCGTCCCAATGTTGGGACTCGGGTACTCCTTTTAAAAATATACGGTGTCCTTAACATTTTGTAAATATAAATTGTTACACACTTAAGGTTAATCTTAATGCCACATAGTGACCCCTAAATAACAACGTTTGAGTAAATAATTATTAATCTATGGAGCGATGAAACGCATCTATCAAATTTAGTAATTTTATATAGTCTATATTTGAGCAAATCTTTTTTTAATTACATAATTTTTCCTAAGAGGTAGGTACCTAAAGCGTTAAATATTACTGAAAACTAGTAGGATAAGGAGAAAAAAACACAAAATATTAAGTCGCAATTTTAATATATAGTTAATTCATTCTCCAACTTGCATAGAAAAATAAACATACTCTACATAATTTCCACGAGCCTCGATATTCCACTTAAAGGTACGATCGAACACATTATATTTTTACACGTTACCCACAACACAGTTTACAAAGCCAAAGAGCACAATAAAAAAAAACATACAATTTCAAACAGCTTGACGAAAAGCCGAATTTCGTTATTTAAAAAATGGAAAACCGTTCAATTCTTCTACATTTGTAAACGCTGCCCGTTTCTACCGCCAATAACAATTGGACGTCTGTCATCATTTTAAAATAAATCATTATTGCGTTCATGTACAGATATTTCTTATTATTGGTTTTATGCATCGTTTTATGGTTTTGTTCCATAACAACAATAATTTTGTCAAGTATTTGTACAACTCTTACTCTTAACAAGTACGTTTTTGGCGAAGTAATAAGCTTCTTCTCTAGGAGTATAATTATATGTAAATACTATAGGTCCTTAATATGAGCACAGCTTGGACATTGTATGACATACTGATTAAAATCCGTAATTTTGCCTCGATTTTTCATATGATTGTATTTTATGTCAGGTTTATCCAGTCCCGTTTGGGATAGTTTTATTTGGCGTGCACCTATATCGTTCCAGAAAATTCGTTCTATGAGTCACTTTCGAAATCTATCCTGACTAATGAAATAAATGCGAAAGTAGCTCTGTCAGTTTATTTGTTTTCGTGTCAAAATCGCTAAACATATTTTGATGGAATTAAGAGCGGAGATAGTTTGGACTTTGAAGAAAAATATAGCTAGCTATTTGTCTATGAAAAATCAAATTTTCTTGCGAATTTGCATTTCAGTAGCCAGTCAGTCAAGGATTTCAAATAACAGGATCTCGACGTTATGATTTTCCTGGTTATTTATTATTTAAGACAATTTTGTATCTATTCATTTAAAATGTTCGGCTTGTATATTATTTACTGCCAGTACATATACGTTGGGCGAATGTTGCAATAAATAATAAAAAAAACATACAATTCATCATTTTATTTCTCCTCCTCTACGTCTAGCGTTTGACGTTCCACACAAACATCGCGTCGAGTATTTTCTCCAATTTTACACAATAATATTTATTTAAAAATCTCACTACCGCTACAGACAGATAACAATAAAAATATAAATAAATATAGATATGGACGGTCCAGTGTAAAAAAATATTACATAAATGTAACAACAAATATTATTTAAGAAACATCTACAGATAAAACGGTACACTTTTCTGAGTAGAAGAAAATACTATTCAATGAATAAAACGCAAGGAATAAACAAGGATAGCGAAGTAAGTTTCAAGAATATTACGCATGCCTATTTACGTGTCAAAAGTAGGTAAAAAAAATCCATATCAAACATATTATGATCCTGTGACCATTGGTGGAGTAAATGTTTAACAGTTTGTAAGCAGAATTAGTTTGTAACAAGACAGAAATAATAAAATGACGAAAATTATGTACGACCTTGATATGAACGACTTATTTTACAATAAGTAATTCGCTAATGTATCAGAGCGCTGAGATTGGGATAGTAATATATCACAAGACACTTTTCGGGTTTTCCCGAAGGTTCATTAGCACATGTGAAGCCTACGAGCCGACATTTTCAACCCATGGAAGGCAGCTCTTTATGACTCCGAGTCACCTGACACCAGATAAAGTGGCATGACTATTGAGTTACACGGGGAGTTCGCCTAAATATTAATATTGGATATTTAGTTATTAAACAATTGGAACCGTTAATAAACAACTCATCCGGTCACTCACTCATTCACTGTTAGGACCATCATTACTCCACTGACATATTTCTCCGTCTGTGCATGACTTTCGATGTACATTTCTTTGGAACCATCCAAGTGATTATGTGAAGATTATTTTTCATTCAAAATACGTTCCATAGCTAAATGGGATAATTTATTCCATTGTATTGGTCTGCCCTGTACCCGCGATAGCCCCAATATTTTAAATACTGGCAATTATTTCTTATTATGCGTCCACACTGTTTTTGAGCCATGTAAAATTATCGTATAAAAAAAAAGGGAATTATATAATACATATAAGGACAAGAGACAGCAATAAGAGTACATAATGGGACTGTTTTATGAACACAGCATTATTGAAGGATTCGTGGACGTTTCCGGTGCAAAATTATCACGATCCTTGCAAATTAATTGCCCACAACACAATTTATAACATCAGCGATTAAAGGTCTTATGTCACTTTTTTAATTTACTTCGTATAAAAATTAAGGTGTTACGTCATTCCACAGGTACTCTCGAAAAAAAGGGTCTGAGTAAATTTACTAATAATTAATGAACATAACACCTCCATCGACTAAACGTTTATATTTGAAGACATGATCTTCAAATATAAACAAGCACCGTAGGAGTTAGGATTTCGGAGGTGTGTTTTGAAGAAAGGGGTGTGTGGGCGAAGAATAAGAGGTTTTTGAGACAAGTATTAACCACGAGATTGGATAGGACAAGGTCTGTAAAATCCACATCGTGTGCAAGAATATCATCGTCAAAGGCAAGGATAAACATTTATACATGTAGGCACTTCCTACTAGTATATCTGAAAATATTTTTTTGACAAATTTCCTTAAATTTTTAAACTATCACTTACAAAATACACATCTCTCATTAATGACTACATCACTTCGACCGACCGAAATACAAACACACATCACGACATTTTGATATTCGATATTTATTAACACTCACACCACGAACATATTGCACCTTATACACATTGCTAAGAGAATCGCTAGAGTAAACAATAGAAGGAGAAACAGAGTGAGATCTTTTCTGCAATTGTTTTCTAAAGGGTTCCAATTATGGAGCTTCAAATGAAAACATTACAACGTTTATAAAAGCCGATACTACACTCGACCTTATACAATGATAATAAAGTGCAAAATGGTAAACCTATGTGAGTGTATGTGTACATCTTAAAATAGAATCGTATATATATAATATGCACAAGGACGTCGCCAAGAAGGGTTGGTAGAGACAGCGGCTCCCTACCACAAGAGATACAGAAAATATTAGCCAAATACAAAGCAACAGAAGTTTCAAACCCACTCCGGCCATTTGTTTAATCATTCACTTACATCAAGACTCCTCTGTCCTTCACCCACGTATCTATTTTATGAAAACACCCTCTCTCTTTCTCTTCGCCATTAGGCCATCAGCTGACGACGTCCTCATATATATCAATATATATATTTATATATAAACGCCAAGAGGTTGGTCGGTCCGTCGCTACGCTCAGACTAGACACGAAGGCACGCGACTCCCTACACCCGAACACATCCTTCCGTTGCGTTAATACAATTCGTTATTTTGGGTCCCGAGCGCCCACAGATATAACTCACAGATATGCATCTTACGAACACAGATTATATGCCGTTTCAGAGACATTTCTATTGAAAATAACATGATTTATAATACTTTATATTCGTTATAAAATGGTCGGACTTATGTTATAACGGTACGGTAGCCACAGAATTGTAGTTTGAGTGCAGTTTTTGTACAGTTGAAGTAACTGCTTTGAAACTGCATACCCGATTCCATGCGGTCCTGTGTGTGACGCTAAACCATAGTCTTTCATAGATATATAATAGCATTGTTAAAATGCGATTAGCAATCGGAAATCTAACTTCAAACCTGTAATCCCCGAAGGAGTGGGCAGGGGAGTGTAGTACACTCACACGTTTCACCAGTTATGTATACGCCCCACATGCAACTGGTGGTCAGCCTATTATTGATCAGTAATCAGGTTCACATGAAACAATAGCAGATACTTGAGGGCGCTCGTCGATACACGATTATTATACAATAAACTAATATTTGGTACAACAATACTACACAATACAGAGTTGCGGTTGAAAAGGATGCAAACAGATGAGAAAATTGACAAAAAATCCATCATACATTAATTATAAAACTTTGTATAAATCTATATATTCGATTCTCATATCAGATTTGTGCCCAACAGTGGGAAAAGCGCGCTAGATGATATTGTAATATTAAACTACATTAGGAGAGTACAACAATAGAAACATAGTAAATTTCGTTTTAAGGCAATACTGGCAGTCTCAATGAAAAAATATTTAGAAAAAGTTGTTCTTTTTTTGAATTATGCTCCTCTTTTAAAGGTTGCACTCTAGAAATTTCGTTGACAATGATTTGTCCTTTCTCATTTTTCCTACCTTTTCACACATCTTAAGGGTAAGTACATAACATAGGCCGTAATACTTACAAAAAAACTAACACAGTCAAGATAATGTTTATCATTTATAAAACATATCTATCACGTATTACATTCAATTACGAATATATATATACTAATGATACACAAAGTTATATCGCGTACAGCGTAAATAAAAAGTAATGACGACTTTCATTAAAATCTGTGGTTTATTTAAAATCTATTAGTTTAATTTATAGTCCACACATTAAAATCGATAAATGTCATATTGAAAAACTTGATAAAAAATATAAAGCTCTCTTCTGTTACAGATTGAATTGGCAGCGCGTATACTCGCGTAAACTCAGTCATTTTCGATACTCGATGCATTTTAATAAGCATCGTATCTAATTTTATATCATAGTTCCTAGATACACATCTCATGATACAGCAAAATCCATAGACAACGTGCGCATGTAGAAGTGGTACAACAGTAGCGACCTCTACGCTGTCAAGTCACAAGTATAGACTAGTTAAGCTCTTGCTTATGGTTGAAAAAAATCATATACGACTGATGACCATTTGCTTTTTAAAAATATCATATAATCGCTGCTATTAGCCAATGGCTTGATTTCAAATAAAAAATTGGATAATCAAATCAAGCCCTTAAAATTTACAAGCAATAAAATACCAATTTAATAATACATATTATGTATAATAAGAAGGAATATTGAGTATTATGAAATATACACGTATATATAATTGTATGAGTGTAGGTACACACCCACACATGCTTATGAGACAAATAAAATTAACACTAAAGCGAGATGAGTGAAATATTAAAAACCTAAGAGAAAACCGAATCTTAAAAGTTACAACACATAGCTCTGTGGACCGAAACCTCTTGTGCGTATGTTACTCTTTACATCATCACCGACTTCTTTATCATCGCCGTCATCACCACCATCGTCATATATGTATATAACAATTTTAACTAGGGATTCGTATTATAAAAATATCTATACCTAAAATTAATTTAACGTTACGTAAACGAATATCATTCTTCTAATTTGAGAGCGTCTTATTCTTTCTTTATCCCAAGTTTTTTTTCGCGCTGGCAACGGAGACTGGCATCTGAAAAATCACATACAGACAGAAAAAAAAGAAATAGATGATTAATTAAAAAAAATATATTTAAATTTTATGAAGACTTGAATTTCGAACCCAATACAATATGGCTGTATTAGTTTAAAAAAAGAACCTTAAATGTCATGGAGACTTGTTGAGTTTTGACTGGTTTCTTAGTATTCGTTGTTTATGTGAAAATTTACATAATATGTAGAGTGAGAAGAAAAGGACCATATGTATTAAAGACAAATAACATCAGGCATGTTTTCCTCGAACAGGTAGACTGAGGAGGGCAGTACACTTTCACGATTCACCTGCGATGTTATACATCCCATCGTGGAACAGGTGGTGAGCCTGTAACCATACACCAGGCTCAAACCAAGATTCTGGAAATTCTGGGAATTTCAAGTTAGAAAAACTCAATAGTATACGACCCAAGAATAGAACCAGGACCTCTCTATCAGTAGTCGCCCTTGCAACCACTCGAACACCACGGCAGGCAACATATGCACATATTAAGTTAAAAAAGCCAAGGATACCGATGAGATCAAATATTTTAAATGTCTAGATGGCTGTTGAGGTTTGACTGGCGGTGAATCGCATTTTTATCTATTATTTATGTAACCATGGAAACGACTCTATATATTTAACGTAACATCACGCCTGTAATCTCCGAAGGGGTAGGCAGCGGAGTATAGTTCACTCCCACTTTTAACCAATTACGTTTACGTCCCATAGAATAAGGATGGATGGACATGGATCCAGACTCCGAGCCATTACTAGAAATTCTAAATTAGGAAAATTATATAATGCCCGACCCGGGATTTGAACCCAGGACCTCCCGATTGGTAGTCGTGCTTGCAACTACTCGATCGGCGAGGTAGTTATATATTTATGTAAAAATTAACATGTTATGACGCATTAAGAATAATGACCCGTTAAAGAAATTAATATGAACAGTATGTACGTACAATAACTAACATATATAACCAAAGCTATTATATATTTAAGAAACACATTTTTATGCGTTTTACTAAGAAAACATTTTTATTACTGGTGTCAACATTTTTTTTATTTGTACAGATTAAACTAGGTTTAGGAACGTCAGTGTCCTCGACCCGTCGCTTTAAAAAGTACGGTCCGCAAAAAAGCTAATCGGCGTAAATAACGTTAATTTATTGTACAATATTTAACTACGTTTGTGTACGGATAAATAAATATACATTTTTTCTTTTATTTACATTGTTGGGGGCATTTTTTACAATAGAAAAAATAAATAGACGTGGTTTTATCGTTGTCAGAAGCAGCTATTGTACGACTGACCCTAATAATTTTGATATAATACTACTTTTTGAATGACTGGATAATTCTATTTGTTACTTTCCTATACATGATACAAAATATGTGATGCGTTTGCATCAATTTTTTGCTTGCTAGCGGTCACTTTTACATAAATATGTTTTTTATATGACATTATGCTAGCATTCTAGCTATACAAAGTTGGCAACGACGTTAGAAATTAATTTTTGTTCCATTTGTTTGCCAACCGTACGCAAGTATGTAATAGGGTAAAAGTATCAAGATGGGCGGTGCGGAGTTACCTCTCAGGCATCGGCGAGCGAATGGTTGGCGAGCGAGCCGTCCCACGCCGCCTCCTTGTGCAGCGCCGCCTGCCTCTTCTTTTCTGCAAACGGTATTACCATATACATATATTATAGCACTGAACATTAGCAATAGCTAACGGCTTTAGTTTAATCCATATTAATCAAAATTTCTTTTACATCTATTTTGTGCACCTACATGTGAAGGTTTTTGGAAGAAAGTATTAGTATTAATTTACAAATGGTCTTATATCATGATAATTAAATGTAACATTTGGTGTACAAATTATTATAGGAATGATTGTGTGGCTACGGTTGTGATAGTCGTATGGTTAAAAGTTTAGCCCCTCGCTCCGGGGGTGCCGGGTTCAAATCTATGGTGCGCACCTCTTTACAAAAGTGCGTTTTAACTTTAAATATCACTCGCTAACGGTGAAGGAAGACAGCGTGAGAAAACCTGCATACCTTAGAATTTATAAAAAAAATAATATTTTCTAAGGTGTGCCAAGTCTGCCAACCCGCACTCGGCCAGCGTAGCAGACTATTGCCCTAACCCTCTGAATATGAGAGGAGACCCGTATTCCAACAGTAGGATTATAATGGGTTGATTATTATGATGGTTGTAAGTGAGGGGTGCGCGGGCGAGCGGGCGAGCGGCGACCTCTGGCGCGCGAGATGAGGCGGCGCTCCTCGGCGCGCTCCTGGCGCGCGGTGCTGAGGCGCAGGCCCAGCGCGCCCGACACCAGCCGCCGCGCCAGCGCCGTGCACGTCTCGGGCCGCTGCCTGCAACGTGCAACTTAAGCTCGTTACTTCCGAGAACATTCTAGAAACGAAATATGTAGATAAAATTCGTAAGACCTTTTGGGTGGCACGAATATTCTTGTGGGACATTAAATTATCTGTGTGGTCTCAATTAATCGGAAATGTAAAAAACACACGTCTGGCAAACCGATTGGCTGGTGATATTAGATGGCGCCACGAGTACGAAATATTAAAACAGACGCCACCAACCGCAACACGGCATATTGAGGTTAATATACTTTTGATCTCAAAAAAAAACTTGAGTCACACATGAGATAATTATAACAAGGTAATACAGTAATCAAATTAGTTTTTTCTGTCTTTCGAATACATTTGAACAATTATTATTAATGTATATTATATCTACTGTCATTCTTTTATCTGCCATTCTTACCACATATCCGAATAAGCAAGCAAATAACAATAATACCATAGCAATTATTATTAGTCTTCAAGTCACATGTCTTAGGTTGTAAACAGAAAGGACAAACTGCCAACCATCTCTATCATCACAGATCTGACATGCGTCATCAACGTTCGTCACTCTCTTCAAAGATGAGAATGAATTCTATTAAAATCTTCAAAGTAGAGAATCAAACCTGTAAGGCTGGAGGAACTCAGCACACTTCTTGGCTTTGTTCCTCGACTCCATTGTGGCGGCGTGGAGCGGCCGGCATCGCGCCAACGGGCTCTGCTTGGACAGAACCTCTGCAGCTGAAACAGTCCAAAAACACCTCACGATATAATGCCATGCTGGATAATATTTCTTCACTGTCCCATAACAGAATGTTCTAGAGGAATAAATGTAAGTATCTCAGATTTTATCCACAGACGTTCATCTAATCCTAAAGCGAACAGAACTTGTACCATGGTAACCAGACGTCCATATGAGGATGGTCCATAGGAATAAATGTAAATATGGTCACCTCAACAGAAAGCCATATCATCCTAAAACGGACAGAATTTGGGTAATGATAATAAATTTGCTGATAAACCAACGTATGATAAACCAGGTCAGGTCAAGCCAGGCCAGGTCAAGCTAGGTCAGGCCTGGCCAGGTCAATCAGGCTAGGTCTGCTAATATAAAAATATTTAGCTCTCGGTGCCGTCTGCCTTCCCCGTAATGTAACTGGCCTGAAGACAATAATTGAAATTTAAATATTATTTTAACAAGCACGTAAGTTTGCACTTTTTTATAACGATTTTTTAATTTGCACAAGTATCTCCAATCTATATTAGTCATTCGGCATGAGTAGATATGGCGGGACAATGACCTCGAGATTACTGAATGATTACATTCGCTTTTAAGACCACATAAAAAACATTGAAAACTCAACGCGGGAATTCTGCGAAAAATATATGTATTTATTGGCGACGATCCAGAGATGAAGGAAATTATGCGATAAACGAAATACTAAGTCATTCGGGTCAGGGTGATTAGGGAATCAGTACAGCCGTTTACCGATAGATGGCGTTGTACGTATTTTGAATCGTGACACAAAAGATTCATGAGCTTTGAAGCTTAAAAGTAAGACAAAAAGTAGCACATGAGAGCAGAAAAAATAATGACAAATGCATATTATAAATAGTAATTAAGAAAATATTTGATGCCTGTAGCTAATCGTGAAACATGTAGTTCTTAGAACATATGGATTTTACAAGTGATATAAACGATATTTAGTAAAATATTAATTTTTCATCATTCAATATTTATCCATTAGTAAACGTCTGTCTTGTCCCGAAGGGGTAAGCTGAAGGGTGTAGTAAAACTACATTCCACCAGATATGTTATGAGTCTCATGCAATAGATCTCTCCCTATTGCTTTTTGCCATACACGCAGCATAAATCCAGTCTCAGTCCTACCACTGGGTAATTCAAGTTGGAAAAACCTATACTTTGAGTGCTTAGATACAAATTTCTATAATTACATTCTAGAAATTTCGGAAACATTTTCAAGAAACAGGCAAGTATCTATAAAGAACTTGATAGGTGACGTTGAAGATTTTGCATAATGAACATATCTGGATTATTTTTAAAACTGGTTTCAACATTATAAACTGATGGATATTAATTATTGCATTTGCCAAACTGGTCCACAGTGTCACTGCCAATGTTAGAAAATAATTCATATATCTGGGCCGCAACTAAGTGTCATGCTGACAAATCTAATAGAATATATTTATATCTTCTAGTCTTAATGGAATTATTTTGGATTGGTGGAATGCCTGTATGCCTTTAAGTTTTTTATAAAGAGGTATAATAATAATTAAAATCCTTGGATTAAATCCTGAAGGAGAGCCGATATTTTTGTATAATTTACAGACATATCTTTACGCCATGTACCTTGCGGGGTACACAGTGAACACAAAGTACCACACATAGTACACACACACAGTTAACACCCTCTTCATATATGCACGATACATCATATCAGATATTGTATTGGATTAAAATCAGTGAACTTTCGTGAGATTTATACATTTGTGATTACAAAATAAAAGATAAATTAGAATTTTTATCGGACGCCATAACTTAAACGGACACAGCGGCTAGTGCTACAATTAATACGTACAGTTACAAATGTAAATATGTAAATGTCCATTGACATATAGCATCAAGAATATCGTGTATTTATCATATTATAATTTTCAATATCTTAGCTACCGCCTTATCAGGCACTTCATTAGGCCGGAATAAAACATTACAATAATATAATGGTTAAAGAATATTCCAGTCATTCGATGGGTTTGAATAATGTAATGGTTTAGATTTGGGTAGCTTCAGATCCGGGGTAGTGAGTTCCAAGCCTGGCGTCATCATTGTAAGAGAAGACTGCTGTGAGAACAGTGGAACAGCAAAAAGAGATTGGAGATGGATAACGTTATGAACACGGGTTTAGACCTACATTGAAGCCTATGTTTTATTTCATTACCAATTCGAACCAAGTGCTCCCATCACAAGCAGATACCGTCTAAAAAGCCTTTGTATTCGCTATTATGTGGGTAATTTAACTCGTACAATATTTAATTATCATATCGAATGCACAACAGAAATCAATCACGAGAACTAGAAGTCGACCGAAGGTGTGGAACAATGGAAGCGTGCTAGACGATCGAACGGCTGCGACCTGAACAACCCACTTTCAGCTCAACGAGGAGGTTCAGCGACCGCCGTGACGCAACGGCGAACAAGTAGGGCAGCGCACGCGCATGCCTCCAGCGCACGTATCCAACTATGTGGAAAATTGACCGAATGGGAGATGCTGTTGGATATATTGGGAGAGACTATTGTAAATATGTATTACGAGAAGATATTGGATATATTGGAAGAGGCTATTGGACATATTGGAAGAGGTTATTGGAAATATAGGGAAAAATTAACTGTACAATTGTGGATGCATGTCAAATATTAGAGTATGGGGTAAATATAAAAGTATTTGGGTAACGGTAAAATATACTACTTTCGGCGTTAAAATACAATTATTAGTTCAATAATTAGAATTTGTCTAATTATTTCTCTTTCACAATAGTCATTAATTTGACAACGATTGAAGATTCTTTAAGCTATATTATACATATAAAACCCTATAAACGTAGACTTAGACCAAAACATTATTGAAATGATTGCAATAATTTGTTGCATTTCCATTAGTACAAGTGACTTAAAGCTCTCACAAGTTATCAAATTATCAATTGAAAAAAAGTTTAAGCCATAATCACATAATAAAACAAATCGAAATCTGTCCATAGCAACAATTCCGTCAAATTCTATCGCGGAAACACAATTAGACCGGACAAACTTGACAAGTAAAGAACGAAACAAAAAGTGCATTTAGCAACATCATCCACAAATATTCTCGAAGATCAAAACGGAAACAAAACCAGCCTCAACAAAAGAAATACTGCAAATCTAGAACCGTGGACGCTCACGATTTGCCCACTCCATTAATCTCGGTTACATCATATTACCTAATGCTCCGCAGTTGAACGAACTTCCTCGAACCTTCGGTGGAAAGTGGGTTGCGTGGGTCGGTGCTTAGTAGATTCTGATAAACCCGATTTAGTAATATTACGAATGTGTTATAGCGGGTGCCCGTGCAACGGAAGATTGGACGATAGTGTTATGCGAAATAGGCTACTTAGCTTATCCAATCGGTTCGAATGATGCTTTGGAAATACACATTTCTCTATCGCTACTTAAAAATTCATATTAGTTTGTGATAAATGCAAAATTTGTTTCCGATTCGAAAAATCTAGTAATGTTTAAACCATTCTTTTGAACCTTCGAAATATATGCGAAAGAATAAACCGTAGGACATCTTGAAATAACTTTTATTGACTGACGACAATTTACTGCCTCAAAGATATAAAAACGGTTTATTATTTTTCTTTCATATATTCGCCTTCAAGATGACACACATTAGCGTAGGAAGCATGTTTTGGTCTATAAATCATATATATTTCAATAAAGAATAGTACAGTGACGAATTCACAGATAAAACTGGCTGAATAATAGCATAATGTCACTAAAGCCCAATCTGTTTTATCTGGGATCTGATCGGATTCCCAACAAGCCTTCCGTAATCGGAACAGCCTCGTGTAATATACTTTACGATGTAACAGTTCAGCTTGGCTTATCTCTGCTTATCATCTATCAAACAATATATTTGATGTCTAAAACTTGTTATCACTCTTTATTACATCATTAATCTCTGATAAATTTGTCGTAAGTAACAATGACTAAACATCGAAACCAAATGTTTTTCGAGGCTGGTTTTTCCATTGGGATTTTTGTACCATCGTCGTCGTCATTAACCTTTTTATTCTTGCTCTCCTTTTGCACACAGCTCTCCCCAGAGAACGAGAAGGATATCACTATACCAAGCCTGTCATATTTGTCAAGTACAGCTTGACAGACTTTTCATACTCCTAAGCGAGCATGTGTAGTCACATCAATGAGATGGTGCAGTTGCCTGTTACGAAAATTGACGATAGTAGCAGGTTTTTGTCATCTTGTGGTTCGGTCTTGCGGTCAGTGGTCAATGTGGTTTCGGTCATCTTTTTTGACGATTATATTCTTCGGAATTAAAGCGAAAAAAGACATGATAATTCTACAATGAAACATTTCAAGAACATCAGGAAAGATAAAAAGAGATACCGCGTGATAATCACTTCCGGCATCACGTTAGTTACTGTAATTGCTCGTCAGCCAATTGACGGTAAAATTGCACACTGTGATCACGGCCGATGGGAAAATGGCGTGATCGGAACCATTGTTACGTTCGCGAGCAATTTCGACAAAAACCTCTCTTGCCTCGCCGAATGCCACATGAGAGGTTTCATCGGCGATTTCATCTGTTCGGGAATTTGTTTGTGCACTCAGGAATTGGAAGTGTTGGGAAAAATTATCCATAATATGTGAACAATATTTTGAAATGTAGGTATGTATGTATTTGTATCAGTTGCCTGTTTACTGAAAAAAAATGTCTAGTTTAGGAAAAAATACCCGTTCATGAGTTGTCCCATTATATATTACATGATTGGGAATACTCCATGTGTTTCATTAAATATAATGACTTCAATTGCTACATTATTATAAGCAAAAACTCTCTTTAATTGTCCAAGCACTTGACCTATTGAGCGATTGCGAAAAGGACAATCACTTGTATGGTCGTTAGTTTAATTACAATGACCAGCTGATGTAATTAAAGGTTTTTTTTCAATTTGTGTTTATATATTGTTAATGGCATATGAGGAAATGTCGAGGACGGGGCATGATTTCGATCAGTAGATCAGTGACCACTAGACCTGAGATAGATTATTATGTAATGGAAATATTAATTAAAATATTTTTTCTTCTACAAAGAACTTTTGTTAGGGACACGATGAATCTCGTGAAAAACAAGAAACAATTGGTGGTATATTCTTCTTCTTCTTCTCTTCGGGGATTACAGGCGTGAAGTTACGTTAATGTAAATGGTAAAAGACAATCCTTTTATTTTACACTGATTGGGTAATAACATCCTTCAATCCTATCCATCCCACTTCACAAAGAGATCTAGCAGTTCACGTTCTTCCACAACATGTGATAGGTATTCATCGCTATTCTTCTAGAGATTTTTCAATATATCAAGTCAAAATGAGGTTAACTTAATTATGTCAAACTTAGACAAGTTCAAGGTAAAAGTGAGCTGGGTTTTGAATAAAAATTACTTTCGTAATAATAAAAAAAAGTAGGACGCGCTAACAAAATCGAAAGTAATGCGTGGTCCAAGTCACAAGCGCCAACAGTCTTATAAATATTTACTATCCAACCTTTTTCAAGTCACACTAATTCGCTTCTTAAATTATACAAATGATAAGTATGTCAATCAAGTATTTTGGTGAGGCTCCAATTTTTAATGTCCTAATACGAAATGATTAGAAGTAAACGATTTAAGTGAATCTTAATATCAAACTAATATTTTTAAATATAGGTTGAACATAGAATTATTTAGAACTAACGTTAAAATGATAAGCAGTGGTTATCAATTTGAAAATCATTAAAAAAATATTATTATTACTGATAACTTTTAAGGTACTATGAAATAGAAGCAGAATTAGACAAATCAACAAAGTACTAAATCACTGCTAGCATGTTAAACCACCAAATTAAAGTAATTTTGAAACTAATAATGGAATTATAGGTATAAAACCAAAAGTAAAAAATGTCACAGGTTTAATTTTCAGTAGCATATTAATAATGATCGACCCATTATAATTCCCCTGTTGGAATATGGGTCTCCTCTCATATTGAAAAGTTTAAGGCCATAGTCCGCCACGCTGGCTACGTGCAGGTTGGCAGACTTCACACACCTTAGAATTTTTTTATAAATTCTAAGGTGCGTAGGTTTCTTCACGATGTTTTCCTTCACCGTTAGTAAGTGATATTTAAATTTAAACACACATTGGCACATTGCT
>DWDT01001545.1:0-15623 GCA_018245595.1 Microceris scylla | reverse complement strand
GGTGAGCCTATTGCCATGCATCGGGCACATATCCAGACTCCGAACCACTACTAGAAAATCTAAATTAGAAAATTTTGAAGTGTTCGACCCGGGAATGGAACCCGGGAGCTCATCACTCATTACATCTAGACGTTGAAAATGTAATTATTTATATTTAGGTATAAAAATGCATTTTTTTATTTATATTCAACTGTTGAAAATGCAATTATTTGTTTATCGGGCGGCCATTAAGTTTCTACGCGTGGGAATAAAATTTATCTTTAAAATCATTAGAGGATTATAAATGCTTTTTAATCCTCACTTAATAATCCTCAACGGGTCCAGTGACTTTTAAATATAGAGAATCCCATTTGGCAAGCATCTCGTGATGCAAGGTATCCACTGTCCACTGCTGGGCCTCGGAGCCGTCGCAGCGGTTCACGTACAACGCACGCGAACTCTTCTCCCACTCCAAACAATTGATCTTGTTCTCACCTGACACGATCTCTTTGGTATCCTGTAATATATAAATACAGTTTTCGTCTAAGGAGAACTGCCAAAAAAGGGATAAAAGTAAAAGGGCGAACATCCAAAATATGAAGAATTGGGGTTCTTGGAATGTCAATTATCAAACTAATGCAAATTTTAATGCCCGGGTAAGAGTAAACATTCTTACTGTGTATCAGCCTACAACAGTTTTTACATCCCATTGGCTGGCACAGGTGCCCCTTGTCAGTGTACTGTACGTGGAGTGTACTCTATTAGGGTGCTCCAGCCAAGACACGGGTTAACAGTCAACCCGTCCGCCGGTAAGAGCCTTAAAGCCTCCGACCAACTTTAACAATTGGCACCTAACTATACTAACCAGAACTGATTACTAAACATTTGTACATCTAGACTAATCTTTTAGAACAGGGGTGACATATTTTCATACCAATTGTTACAAGTGCAGAGTTGGAAAAAAATACACCACGCATTTGGTATTTATGCGTTGTGAACTCTGTAGCAGAATTCACGGAGAACAGCTTGTCTCTTTCGAGAAAGAATATTTTCGACCGCTCGGTCTTTATTTGTAATCATCAGCCGGAGGGTTGATGACAGAGCAGAGGTTATAAAAACGAGAATTCAATCAATATGTAAGTACATCTTACCGTATGATACCTCCATAGCTGGTTGCCGCCGCCGAGATGGCAGACATATAACAAAATTGGACTATGCGGCGCTGAATTCGGAACATCCCAACACATTTTTCTGTCTTTACACCTGCAAAACAATAAACAAATTTAAATCTATGGATCAATCGGGTTTCCTGTACAAACAATTAATACTCATTCATTATATTGCCTTCCACCATATTAACTTCATTTACACTAAGTCTAACAATCCTATAGAAGGAATAAATTTTACGAAAAGCAATTTTCCCCAGTGACATCAACATAATATGACAAAGATAAACGACCATCGCGCGGGCAATTGGCCTCATCGTAGCAGAACTTCTACTAATAAAAATAGCAACAGTGGTTCTGTTTTGAATCGTAAAGAAACACAAGAGTGGCTGTGCTCACTTGATATCCTTATGCCAGGAGAAGACGAAGTGCTGCTCGGCGGGCGGCGCGGCGGTGCAGGCGCGCAGCACCAGCGCGTCGCCCTGCTCGCCGCGCCGCGCGTCCGCGCACAGCTGCGGGTGCGCCAGCGGCCGGATCTGGACGGGCCCAGTGCTCACACCTTTTACCACTTATTGGAACTGCTACTTACAGAATTCATTATTTTTCTTAACCTTTCCGATACCCTCGATTGCTGGTTGATTGCAAAAACATTGATTGAAATTACATAGATAACGATCACTATTAAAATTAAAATATGTTTAAAATGGAATGTTTTAAACGAGTAGAATTGAGTAGTTATCGATAACTCGTATCACCTTCGGTTGTTTTCGACCCTCTTACCTATGTTCTGGGCCACATTAGTCCATGATTATTTTGTATTGTCACCTTCGAATATACCAGTATTCGCTTTAGATGCGCCTTAATACATATTTTTAACACTGCTATGTACTAAAGATTCTAAATGTATCGATAAAAAATTGAGCACTAACCCGACCCTCGGCGAACGGGCTCGGCTCCACGGGCGGATACTTGTGTACCAGATCAAACGCTACCTGAAAATAAATGAGTTCAACATAGCACTCCTTCAACCCTATAAAGTTGAATTTGTGTTATAAAATTGAGTATTAGATGAGAAAGAAAGAAAAAAGAAGATAATAGTTTTACAATTGGTCGATGACAAATGGAAACGAGGACAGTAGCGCGACCAGATTATGTATTCTAAAATAACATATCACCTGCGTAATGAACCAACGGAAAGATTTGCACTTCAACTTCTTCCGGAGCGCCTTCTGCTTGGAGATGTCGCCGGTCTCCACGTCGCGGTAGTGCGGCCGCCGCTTGTACAGGTACTCCGCGTACTCGTCCATCCACACCTCCGCAACCCGCCGATAATTCTGGTAAAATCACGGTAAAATCTGGTAAAATAATGGTAAAATCTGGTAAAATCATGTGTTATCAGGAATTCGTATACTATACACACGGAATATTTTCATTTCATATAATATATTAGATGGTGGTAATCGTTAGATACGAAGAGCAGAAGATTCAGGCCGGTGGCGTTCTATTAAAGAGGCCCATGGCCAGCAGGAAACGATGATGAGGTTGATGATATGTGAGAGGGGCGACGTACCCGGCCGACGAAGTCCCCGTGGCCGGGGTTGGGGAAGGGCGCGAACTTGCGGTAGACGTGTCCGGCGCGCGCGCACGGCGCGTCCAGCAGGCGCCCGCCGCACTGCCACACCTGCACCCGCGCGCCTCTATATCTACTTCATCTTATTCACAGCCCACACCCATATCTTCTTACTCCACTTGTAGCATCTCCCAGCTTCGTAACGTTCGAATTTAATTGTATGTGAAATCTACTTCACATATTTAAATTTTTAACATATTCAGTGCGAGAACTCATTTAAATTTATCCTTTTCTTTTGTTACATTGTTGCCTAGAAACTAATTTTCTTTAAATTACGTTATTAATAATAGATACGTTTTAATTATAATCATGTAGACTAATTGTTTTTCCGTGGTCGAGTCCCTTAACATTATCTCTTACACCTATTAAAGCAGAATTGGTATCCGGAGGATAGTTCATAACATAAAACATAAAATACTCATTACGAGTAAAGGGTGCCGTGCTACAAGTATATGTAAGATTGTTAATCTGTTAGGTTATTTATTTAATAAAATGGAACAATCTTAAGAAAATAAACCATCCAACTGGGCAATCTTTATTTCTTTGATTCGACAACAGTCTACGGCACCTCTACATAATCTTAACTCTGACGTGATGAGAACAATCCCACCCTGATGCCCACCCCGTTGGCGGTCAGTTGTAGGTCGCCAGACCCTAATCTGTTATGCAGCAGGGTGCCTCTTTCACCCCTGACACTATACATGCACAAAAACTACGTACATTGAAGTGTTGATACCTTAAAACTTAATTCATACTGCTCCCCGCCCCAAATGTCCAGTCCGGGATCATAGCCACCTAACTCCCAGAAAAACGAGCGTGATATTGCGAATAAACCTCCTGCCATCACTGGACTCCTGGAACACAGGACACGCACAAAATTCAGAGCACTTCGCTCATTTGCAACTAAAGTAATCTCGAAAACACTCTTTCAGAAAACAGTTCAGTTTGAAATCAGAATTATTCTTATAACATAAAAGTTATATAATATAATTATACTGCTGATTCGGAGGTCCTGGGTTTAAACTCCGAGTCGAGTATTATTCGATTTAGATTATTATTATTAGATTTAGAAACTTAGAATTTTTAGATTGCTTAGATAGATTACTTAGATTTAGATTTTTAGTAGAAATTTCTAGGAGTCTGCTTACACCTTCGGGAATTACAGGCGTGACGATACGTATGTTAGATAAAAATGTTACTCGAAGGGCTCGGGCATGTTCTGCTCGTCGCGGGGCAGCAGCGGCAGCCGCTTGTAGTAGAACTCCCAGTCGAAGGCGCCGCGCGCGCCCTCGTCCTGCGCGCGGTACTCGAACGTGTCGTACGCCACCACGTCGATGAAAGGGCACACCACCGTGCGGTGGTTCAGCGCTATCGGCTCTGGAATCGTACAAGAAAACGTAACTAATTTGTAACAAGCGACTATGAACAATAGTTCATTATTTTATAATTTTAATCTGCGAACTACTTGTTGTCAATTCAAAGCAAACCTCAGAAGGTTTGGATTGAATTGACAGCAGCTAGCAGCAGTAGTTCGATATCTTTGATATTAGCTATAAAAATTACTGTTGCAACAACCATTATTAATTTATTCTTTTTATACCCTTTAAGGAAAACTTTCGGAAAATATAAGTAACCGAAAAATGCGACGGTATACCGGTTTATTTGGTATTAACACTTTAGTTAGCGTCCATCAATGAGATCGCAATAAGATCGAGAACGCAATAAGATCACCTAAAATAAGCATATATAGTGTACATATGTATATGTATACGACAAAGTACATGTAACACAAGTATGTAACACACAGACAAAACTAAAAAAACTTGCTCAGTAGCACATCACAATACATACACAGACCTAGCAGAGGCGGCAACCAGTTGACGTTGGCCTCTGTGTGCGAGTCTAGGAATATCAACACGTCGGCGGTGGCGCGCTTGGCCCCCGCCAGCCGCGCAGTGATGAGTCCACTGCGATTCTCCAACCTCAGAACTTTGACTTTAGGAAGATGTTTCGCTACGTAATCATCTAGCTTTTGTTTGAGGAATTCTGGAATAGAAAAATATTTAACAGGTGACTTGGCAATATCATTTGTTTATTGCTATACGCCCTCGCCTGTACGATTAATTGACGAAGCCGTTTAATACAGAAACTTCTCGAAAATACGACTAAAAAATATAACTACTATCTAACTATGACAACATTGACAACCGCAAGGTAGGAAGTTACTAAAATCCAACCGTAATGCCCACGCCCCGTGATAATAACGATTCCGTTTACATATTATTTTTTTATATTTTTTATCATATATTTGATGATTTCTGAATCTTAACCGTAGGTACTTTACCGTGGATTCTCTATTCTAATATGTACTCTCTCAGCACATAAACGAGTTTTTGTTTTTTTTTTAATTCCTTAATTACTTTTATCACTTCCATTGTGAGTTACACTTTCGTAATACATATTTACATATCAGAATACACAGAATTGCGATATAAATCTATTCCGAGAATGGTAATATGCAAAGTAATTCAACATTCATTGTATAAAAACAATTTACAATATGTTTGATGAAACAAGGTGCTGGCACGATCGAAACTCGAGCGACGTTCAAATTGGACACTGATCGCACGTACAAACGATGGTTCTTTTTCCTACGCGCTCGCGACTGAAAACATACCTTTACTTATTTTCCTAGAGTATCCTAACCGACGTTCGTACGATCAAAGCTGTTTAAAATTGCATCGCTAGTCATACGAACAAACGACCTCATCTACAACCTTAACATGGAATGTTCGCGTCATCTTCTAACAATCGCGTATTCCATTATAAATGTAACCAAATCTCTTGGACGAAATACTCTGCACCTATTGCTGTATATAATAAAATATGTATATTGTAATGCATGCCGTTTATTCTTAATGCTACATATTTACAATAACGTAAATATTGTCCAAGAGCATAAACTGCGCATCTCTGATAAGTATGAGCGCTTGTTAATTAGGTTGTGGAAAAACCCCCCTCAGCTTTGCGATCATGATACAAAGAATTCGCATGCGAGAAATGACTATTTAGAATGCCGCCTTAGAAGTACGATAGACGACAAAAAACAATTCTTCAACAACATACTGGACTAACCGTATGACGTATACTACTAACAGCAATTATTACAATGCTCATTATGCCACACATCTCATTACGTAGAACCTATTTTTCTACTTATTATACTATAAGCACCCTGTTTACGATAATTTATATAAAGAAAACAAAAGACAATCAACCAACCTTTAGTACTGGCGTCATCAACCAAAAACACTTCTTTAATAAGAAATTGTGGTGATCTATTAAGAACACTGTACGCTGTTCGTAGTAGAGTACTCCAGTGCTCATTGTGGAAAGGTACCACAACGCTGACTGTTGGCAATGATTCTATGTACAGCCTGTCCCTACAACCCTTATGGCGTATATCCGGGAGAGATCGATTCAAGGATATCTTGTCGCTGAGCGCTGCGTTGAAACCATTGACTGCGTACAACTCATCTTCTAAACTTTTTTCAGCCGGTGTTAGATGTGCGGGCTTTCCATGCTCGCCAACACCTGTGAAACATTTCGATAAATAATACCATTTATAGACTGCAACATACCACCATAAACAATTCACGAAGCAAAAGATAAATTGGTTAATTTAAAGAAAGTAGTAGCAAAGTAGTCCCCTTTACTCCTTGTAATTGAGGGATGTGGTCTGGAGCAACCCCACTTAATATTGCCCTTCATTTTCAATAGCTGCTTTAATGAAACAGAAATATGTACCTGTCTATTTTAATTGTACTAGCCATTCATTTGTTTATGTCCATTATAAGAAAATAATTAGTGCTTTTTATGTAACACAAATAACATTAGTAATTATTTTACAGTTCAAATAATAAGACCTATATAGCACAATTTATATGTTACACAGTAATAAAATTTTTTGCTAATTAAACCCATGTTACTTGTTCATGATAAAAAAATCTAGTCATATAACTCTTAGACTTCTAGAACTAGATAAATTAATAATAAATATATATGAACATCAGTGCTCAATAAACTTCATACAATTACTGAAAAACAAATGCTTTACAAGAATTAGACATTGGAGGTACATGATGAATAAAAATTTGTAGACTCAGCCAGCCACCAATGTAACAAACAAATAGTATTTAACCTACAAATATAACCCACTTATTATTCCTAAACCACACAACTGTGGATATACTATCATGTAAACTCACCCACACATTTGCTCTCCTCTTTTATTTGTTGATAATTATGCCAATCAATTTTCTGAAACAACAAAAAATTCTGCACACACAAACAACAATATTCAAAACATAATGTTTATATTGAAATAACTGTTTCTTATGTATCCTATAGCTGCTGGATTTGAAGACCAGGACTAAAAGGAGTGGCAATTAGGAGAGGTCAATGTTCAACAGTAGACATCCAAAGGCTTGATGATGGTAATATTACTTAATGACCTGATTGAACCTATGAATTTTATAAAACTTGTTACAGCTATTTAAAGAAATTGATTATTATATAAATGTATGTATATAGTGATTGCAATTTCATGGTTAAAAGCATAATATATTAATTATATACCAGCAAAAAAGTACAAATGTTTTACATAGAAATATATTATTTTCTTATTAAATTCTACATAACTATTTTTACCATTTGATTAATAATAATTTACCTTTAAACTAGAGGGCACAAAATAATCACCCCCAACACCAATACTGGCACGCAAAGCATTCCTCATAGCTATGACATTTGATGGCACACTCATTTCAGATAAAGACTTTATCATGTACAATATAATGATAAACAGTGTGACTGCTATAAGATTACGAAGTCTCAGTAGCCGCTGTAAATATCTTCTCAGGATCATGATGAAGCTACAAATAGGTTCAGTTAGATTAATATACATAAACACTTCACAAAAGAATGTAAGCAAGAACTTATTTGTAAAGTATTACATGTATAAATATATATATGATTTCATTATATACACAATAACTGTGCTCCTTGGTTTCACCCATGTACAATTTACCAGAAATCACAGGTAGATAATTTATAGTAGGTGTTTTAGCACAAACAATATTGTCATTTGTTAGATCTTTTTTATACCATTAGAATTATCTAATGGTATTAATATATATTGTGTATTGCAGTATCTCACCATGCTATAAATAGATTATTATATAGAGATTCAATCAGTTTCAAATTAGCTCTATTTTATGTTATCTTATAATAGAATCTACCTATACTATATAAAAAGAATTTTTCAAACCCAAATTGTAACCTTAGAGATTAATACAAACAATGACAAACAAGACACTTTCAGCTTTATTAGATTATCGTTGCCGTTATTTCATGAGTTTATAAAGTGTTATCATGATGTGTGTATAGTTTCTATATATGTATGTTCAAGATGATTATTCAGATAATAACATGTTATGATATAATATAATATCGTTTTAATAAAATGTATAATTTATTTCGAAAGCACTGTTTTAAATAAAAATCTTTCGGAACCCAACGATTTTCCCATAACTATCGTACTGAATATTTTTCGATACTATAAATTTTCGCAAACAATTCTTTCTTCACTACACTTGGTACTACAATGCAATTCAGTGTCAGTAACACTAAATCTAAGCCATAATTGCAATTAATTGGGTGTAACAGTAATTAAACATTACTTTAATAATACCTGATAACACAAAGATTACATATTGTTATCGTAGTTTAGATTTACAACACAAATATTTTGCAGACTGTGAAATTATCATTAAACTACACTTCACGCATAGTTAGGATAAAACAGGAGTGTTAAAAAGCAATAATAATATAACTTTTAATATTAAATTTTGAAAATAAAGGACATCTTACCTTTAAATTATTTTTATTATTTACTACTTTTTCAAAACTTCAATTTGACTCTTCCTAAGTTGGCAATAAATTTTCTTGAAAATAAAGAGTTTATAAGAAAACACTAGAACTTGACATTGCGATTTAAATAATTGCTACATTCACTTCGATTTATTCGAATAAAAGCATCACCGTACATGCAACAAATTGCAACGCAATCTGTTATTTGATTGTCAACCGCAGTCAACAACTTATATTTGACATTGACATTGATAAAATAAGTTTTGAATTTTGTGTTTTTTATTTAATTATTTTAAATTAATTCATTTAATTAAAACTTTTAATCCTCAAAGCAAATCTTAAACGTTCTGTTTTTCTTTGCTGAAAATAGATTTTTATCATAATTTTTATTTATATAATTTACGAACGCCTTATAAGAATGTCAAATTAATCTGACAAACGGTGACAACTGTTTCTTCAGGATTGGCTGTTCGAAAAAACAGCAACCAATCAGAATCCTTAAACCACAGACAATACAAGCCGACATCAATCAAAAAAAGACAGTGCATGAAAAGCGTTTTTGGTTTCTGGGTTTGTTGTGGGATTGTGTAGCGGCTTTACATTTATTGTAATAAGTTTGCTGCATAATTGAATTGCTGGTAATTAATTCAGTGTCAAAGAATACGTATTTATGGTTTATTGACGAGGACTTCAATTAATAAAAGAGCAAGGTTAGAACAAATGAAACACCATTAATGTATGTACATAAAAGAGTGGACTTTGTGAAAAAGCTGTATTCTGCGCTCATAGATTATTTGTTTTTATTGAGGATATCCGTCGTCCGGTATCTAGATGTTACAATTTTCTAGAGAATTTCGATTTTAATTCAATTAGTGCATGTCGGCATTCGGGCCAATCGATGTCGGAGTGATGAGAAATATATTGTTTTTACAACCAGTGTATTAAAATATCTTTTACAGATGGCTCTAATTTCAAGAAAAATTTGTTTGAGTGTCATGGTTCTATTAGCGGTATCTTATATCAACGCTGATGACTCGGACTCCGACGACGGAATCACCGTAGAGGTTAGTAGCCGACTGGTTGTATTTGACCTACTTTGATCGACTTGTCGCCATTAAAATTTTTCAGAATTTAATCGCAGTTCACCTGTTCTATTTACTCTTGCTAAAATGATTGTCTTCCAGTCATATTTTATTTACATACTATCCACATATGTCACAATAATTAGATTATAACTTAGTACACACACATACGACGCAACATGTTTTAAACACACGTTATATTTACAGTTTTTACAATGATCTCCCTTTGTTATCATAATGAGGTTGCAATAACAGAAAATTTGAAAAAATTATCACAAGGTTGCAAAGATCCCAACAGTAATCAATAATAGTTCGGTCTCTAATAAGCAGTGGAACATACATTATTAATAATTCTACTCCTGTAGACATAGGCAAGGTTTGTTATGAATCTCCATGAGAAATAGCCACACCTCCTATCTAGTGCTTGCTTATTTGCAACTTTATTCAGATAAAAATAAATGTTTTTTTAGGTTGAAGAGGATGTGTATCATACCCCAGAAATTAATCCCAAAAAGGTGTACCTGGCAGAGCACTTTGATGACGTGGGAGCTTTCAAGAAGAAGTGGGTGAAATCGGAAGCCAAGAAACAAGGGGTAGATGAAAACATTGCCAAATATGATGGTAAATGGGAGGTTAGTATATAAGTATTTAATGGATACAAACCTCTCTTATGAATATCATGCACTTTCAGGAATATGAAATTTTTGGCATAATTAAAGTTTACACAGAGAAGACATGCAGTACTATAAAAATTACATATATTTTGGGTTAATAATACATTAGGTTGCTTAAAAAAACATTTATTATTTTATGTTATAGCTATTAATGTCTGATACATGAAGTAGACTGTATTCAAATAGTAGCACCATATATAGAAAAAAGGGTATACCTTAGATATAAAAGCCTGAATGAGAATCCATGTTTTAAAATTAAATGTCTAATTCTATAATAGTCAAAATTTAACATTAAATCATTAATATGTTTGACTTTAATTGCTATAGGTTATATATGCTTATTATTAACTTTATTTCCCTACCTGCTGAAAATGAATGGGGGATTTATTCCACTTTCAAGAAAAAATTTTTTCTTTAACCCTGCTATCATTCCACTGTTGAACACATGTCTCTTGTCATAATGAGAGTTAAGATCAAAGTGTACTCTACTGACCATGTATAGGTTGGTAGACTCCATCCACCTTAGAGGAAATTTTTTATAAATCAATGTAATCTTATAAGAACATTTTGATAATTTCTAGAATTTTAACACTAAACTAATTCTATTATAGATACAGTCACCTGCACGTCGGATTCTGAAGAACGATTTGGGTTTGGTACTGACAACAGAAGCCAAGCATGCAGCCATATCTGCCCTGTTAGATAAACCTTTCGAATTCAAGGATAAGCCATTGGTTGTCCAATATGAAGTCACCATGCAGGTAAACTGTTCTTTATAGATATTGCATATTTCTTTTGGTTGGATCTGTGTATTTTATTTTTTGTTTTGGTCTAATTAAAATTTTCCAAGTTGTGTTTTTTATTGACTTCTGTATGCACTAAATGTAATCCTGCATAATAATACATCATTATCATAGATGGCCAAGTTTGTTACAAAAGTTTGCAAGATAAATATGTGCCTAACAGTTTTTCTAATAAAAGGTTTAAGGTTTAATTGAATACAAATTTCTTTGAAGTCACAGATGCCTTCAGATATAACATTCTTCAATTGCTTTAAAAGAAAAATTGTTATGTTCTTTACTACCGAATGTGTGGTTTGGAAAGTATCTCTTACCAAATTTTTTAAATCTTTAACATAGATTAATCAAATGCAATGATAAAATATATTGTGTAAATAAACTATTGTAGTGTGTCACTCTTTTTCTTTGCGAACTTGGCTGAAATACACCCATGTGTTTAGATCATATAGCAAATGCAAAAAAATTTTAATAACCATGATTTTGTCTGAGTCATCGTTATTTTAATACTTTCATAACTTCGCCAATGACGCTTATTGCGTTATACAATGCCTTCTCGTAGTTTCAAAAGTTAAGTCACTGCTCCTAATTGGCTTATCGTCGTCGACTTACGACCGAATACATAACTGAATATCGAACGTCGAATGTTAACGAATAAGGGTCACTTGCATCGTATATATCGATCAGTTTTATGCACAGTAATTAACTGAACACTAAGTGGTAGTTTCTTTGATCCATTTAATATTTAACGTAAAACGTTTCAGTGGACACAATCTTGCTAAGAACTCTTTTGTCTTCCATTTTACGCACAATAGTGTTAATCCCTTTAAAAATGTTTATATAGAAAATTAAAAATTCAATGATATTTGGTAAGTACTTTTAATAAAGTAGCAACTCTTTGCAGGCTTGTGTTCCGATTTGTAGATTATAGTAATTAGGCAAACAATAGTCGTGCATTCATGGCATATCCATATCGATTAATTGTAATATAGGTACCATTTTTTTCTTTGAGCCGCTGTAACCACTTACCATTAAGTTTATAAGGAGGATGCTCATTTCATTTTTGCTACATAAAATCAGTCTTAGAATCAGAAATAGCATCAAAAACACAACTGAGTTGGTTTGTAACAAAATATTGGAGATTATTTTTTGTGTACTGTGACATCGATCTCATTGTAAAAACGCTTGTCTTCAAGTTCACTTGCAGATAAGGAGCCGTTAGGTAAACCATGTAAAGGATCATCTACCCTATGTGCGAATTCGTTGGCATTAAATTTTCAGGATGTTCGTTTTGTACTCTTAACATAAAGATATCTATGTACATCTTCATAAATTGAAAGTCATCGGAATAAAATTACGACGAACACGCCATACGAAAATATCACAAAGAGATGTTTTTAAAAAAGCAGTTGGCCGTAAACAGACGTTGGCGATGTACCAGAATCGTCCTCGGAAGCTCTTTATTGCGTTGTTCTATTATTAGTGTTTATGCGTCAATGGACTTTACTCTGGATCAGGATATAAAATGAATGTCCAAGATATAAAATATATCAAGAATCAAATTGACAAACACTTTGAAAGTGATGCTTTACTCAGAAGAAAACACTATACAGAGTAAAAGATTTTATTATAATAATAATAATTGTATGTCCAAAAATATATCGCCTTAATTCGGGTTTTTTTTCAAACGGAATAACTTTTAGGTTTGAAAATTTTATTGAATTACATTATTTCGATTGAGCATTTCATTCACACCTTTAATATTAATTTACCATTACTTTTAAAGATGTTATTAAAACCTAGTGGTCTTATACCATTGCCTTATTATTTGCGTCAAAAGAAGTGCCTATGTACCACTTCTTTTGACGATGAAAAATAATGAAATGTTATTTTTATCCACCTTTTAAATCTTAGAATATTTCGTGTTTACAATGCCTCCCACTTCCTAACGGCTGTAAGACTTGTTTATTTAGTGGTTTCCTGGAGTTGAGAGAAGGACGACATTTGTAGGTAACAAAAGCCGTTCAATCACCTTTGTGTTCCTTTGGTTGACGGCGACTAATAACATATGATCACATTTAAAGTAAAAGTCCTGTACAAAACAATTGACAATTACAGGAGGGGCAAAACTGCGGAGGGGCGTATCTCAAGCTCCTCTCGAAGGGCACTAACACAAAAGCAGATCTGCGTAAGTTCTACGATCAGACCCCTTATACGATCATGTTCGGACCGGATAAGTGTGGCAACGATAATAAGCTGCACTTCATCTTCAGACACCAAAATCCCAAAAATGGCAGTTTCGAGGAGAAGCACAGCAAAAAACCCACGTGAGTATTTGAAGATTACACAAGAGTAAATTCTGTTTTCTCATATTCTGTTACATTATTGAGTAATATTCTATATTTTTGAACAACGTAACATCACGCCTGTGATCTCCGAAGGTGTAGGCAAAGGAGTGTGGCACACCACCACGTTTCATGAGTTACGTTTAACTCCAGTGGAATAGTTGGTGAGCCTATTCCTATACACTGGGCACAAATCCAGTCTCCGAGTCACTACTAGAAAGTCTAAATTAGAAAAATCCGTACTTCACCCAGGATTGGAACCCACTACCTCCCGATCGGCATTCGCGCTTGCAACCATTCAACCAACAAGACAACTTCTAAGTAACATTATAATTTTAAATAACAGTCAATAATTCACATGATTTAATTTTTTTCCTCTCTAGGCAAAGGCTAGAAGACATATATAAAGACAAAGAACCACATTTATACACTTTGATTGTTCGCCCCGATAACACGTTCACTATTCTTGTGGACAACAAGGAGGCCAACAGTGGATCTCTTCTTGAAGACTTCAGTCCACCAGTCAACCCCCCAGAAGAGATTGACGATCCAAATGACAGCAAACCTGCTGACTGGGATGAGAGAGAAAAGGTACTATATAATGTCAATTACACAGATGCTTCGTCTTTAGATGACTGTAATAAGAATCTGTGACTTTTATCATGACTGAAATAAGTATTTGTGACTGGTTTAATTCAAGTTTAGAGCATCTAAGCCTAACTAACATTATAATACTGGAAAATGCAATAGATCTATGTTCTGTAATCCTTGACTATATTTTTCAATAATACTGAATCACTATATTTTGTCTTTATATGTTAACAGATTGTAGACCCGACAGCCACAAAGCCTGATGATTGGGATGAAGAAGCACCTGCTCAGATTATTGATCCCAATGCAGTCAAACCTGATGGCTGGCTTGAGAATGAAAAGGAAATGGTACCAGGTAGTCTTCGAATTTAATTTATTTTCCAATCTTTTAGAATCTTGAAAATATAATGGAAAATGATAGATCATTAATATATATAAACTGATTAGGTATTTTCCAAAGGAAAATAATGTTAATTGTGATTTTTATATAATTTACGACCCAGATTTTTCTCACAATTTTGTGATGTTGTAAAAATCTGAAATATAATATGTAGAACGTTGCATTTAAATAAATTTTTAAGAATATTTAGTCCACTAAACTTGTGTCTATGTGAAGCATCAAGTCGATGCAAGCTAATGTCAAAATGTCAACATTTCTAAAGAATTTTGGTACTTACAATGAATTAAAGTTTCACATTTGTGATCATATTGAAAATATGCCAATATATGCTTGTGTCTTTCAGATCCAGAAGCAAGGAAACCTGAGGACTGGGATGAGGAGATGGATGGGGAATGGGAGGCACCCTTGATTGACAACCCTCTGTGTAGCAGCGCACCTGGATGTGGCATGTGGAAACCACCACTCATTCCCAATCCAAATTACAAGGTTGTTTTAAAATATACAATCTCATTCTTACCAGTAAACACATTTTTCAGTAAATGAGACAAAAATACAGTGTTTTAATTAAAAACGATATTTCTTTTGTACAAAGTCGAATTCAGTGTGCCGGCGCAGTGTTTTAGACGCAAAATGTTATGAATGGAAGATATTTTCACCACTCACATTTATTTTTTGTACGTAGGGTATCTGGCGCGCCCCTCTTATAACGAACCCCAACTACAAGGGAAAATGGACTCCTCGTAGAATACCGAACCCCCATTACTTCAAGGACGAGCATCCGTTCCGCATGACGCCTATAGTAAGTATTCTGAATAATAATAATTTTCCAATCATGAATAACAGAACGAAACCGATCCGTCAGTTTTGTAGCCTTAGTAGAGGAAACTCTTTTTTTATTTCAATTTGTACCTTAAACACTTTGCCACAGATGATTTCATTATATACCTGGCGCAATGGCAATAATAATTACTAATAATGGGATATTTTTGTATATTACATTTTTATTACAATATTATATAGTATAAGTA
>DWDT01001544.1:0-15625 GCA_018245595.1 Microceris scylla | reverse complement strand
AATTATACTAATGATAATGATAATATGTGGTTGGATGTGAAGAGCTGAAGATCGAGCTCAGTGGCGGGCCATTGGAGAGGCTTATGTCCAGCAGTGGACGGGATTAGGCTGATGAAGAAGAAAAAGAAGAAGAATGATAATGATATCATATACATCATTATCACTTTCTCATCGTCATAATCAACACTATCGTCACAATCATAACACTGATTCTTCTTCTGCAGAATTGACACATAAGCTGATTTAAATTGATATGATATATATTTTGAACATTGAACGAAAGCATTTCTCTGTTTTCAGGTACAAACTACACTCAAGCGATGTCGGTAGAGGGGCAGCGATGCCTGTGCATCGTTGTACTCCTCGTCCACACCGTTACTGGAGCTGGTGAAGGTAACAGAGCCATTATATTCACTGATGAATGCGTAACGGAGAAGCCAGGTGTACCTGTCTACCCATACCCATACCCCTGGCGTGCACATAAAATAATAATCATTACTTACGATTCACTTTTGTAATCACTCTGGATTTACTGATAAAAAGCTTCAAAACAGTTTAAACGTTAGATCCCCTTTTCGTAACCTACCTATAGGTGTATAAAAAGGTATAAACGGGTGTATAAAATACTTGTAACTTTCCGAAGTTTCTAAATTCTCCCGCTTTTATCCGTCGAAGTCTGATTCGAGCTAAAATGTGCTAAAGAATAAAGCTTCATCGTAACAATGTAAGAGACGATAAAGCCAGTGTTTGGATGAAAAGTTCATGCTTCGTCAGAACTCCTAAGAAAGCGCTTTATTTAAGAGGCAAATGTTTACATGAACATTTACTTTCAAGCGATACGGCTAGCGAGTTGTGTTATTTTTTTGAAATCAGTTGTTATATCTGCTTCGCCTGCGCTTCTGTCGAAATTAGTGTCCGATCATTAAAGGTATAAACAGACCACGGTAATGACTGGTTAGAACATCAAGTTTGGTTAATTTTTGTTTTTATGTCCGATATACAATTAATATATTTTTTTTAATTATCATCATCATCAACACTCCGTCATTATTCCACTGTAAAATATATGGCTCAACTAAAATGAGAAGATTTAAGGCGACAGTGTGCCACGCTGGTCACGTGCGTCTTGATTGACAACACCCCTGAGGGAACGATATGAAGAAATCTTACGTATGCGGGTTTCTTGTTCAAATTTTTCTTGAAGTACATAATTTTGTATTGAAAAAGGTTTTTGTATAGAAAAAATTAAGATCTTAAGCCGAGCTCTAGGAGAAGGAAAATAAATTCTACATCACCAGACTGTCAATACTTTATTTATATAAAATATTTTGTGCACGGATTTCATCTCAGTAATTATTTTCTTATTAGTACATTCTTAAAAAAATATTTTTATTATCGTAAATACTATTCGCAAAACATAATAGAACCTGACATCTAATAATACTGATAATATTTAATTTTCAAAACTCGCCCACATATTATTATACAAAACTGTCGAAAAACATTAAAAAGTTATGTAGCTTGAGAACATAATTCAGAAAACAAAACACCGTTACCATTTGGGCGGAAATAATGGGTATTACCCCGGAAATGGGTGAAAGGGGAAATAAATAATAATAATATTTTACACTTATACCCATGTCAGAATAGGATTCCGTTTGTCGTGGTCGCTCTGGACAATGAATAAACCCAGCGGGTACTATGTGTGTTGACGCAGAACACACATCTGAATTCATAATTTAGTACCGCTTGGTTAAAATGCCGGAAAAGCCGGTTAATTGGTAGCAAATAATCATCTTGGTGTCCACCAACCGCAGTGGATAATTTTGGTCAACCAGTTCTTTACAATGGCAATTATTCGTTACCAAATTCGAATAACACTGACCCAAGACCCACAACTTCCAGTGGTGTTTGGCAGCAGAAATAAGAAAACGAGACATCATATCATGTCAAAAGATATGTTGTTTGTTTCTTTTTAACAAATACATCAATTCGTATCAAAAATATACAAACAAAGAACGAGAAAAAAAATCACAAGCGGTGCTTCTCTGGTAATTTATCAAATAAAGTCCTTTCACACCTTTGAAACGTGTATATTCAATGAATGAAGTAAAATGTGAAGTTGAGATACACCTTATACAATCCTGGAATTAATACATTTTGCGCTTCCGGGAGATTTAAACATTTTATATTTACGGGTATGCACTATAAGCGTACCTATCTACTTACCGATATTTTGACCCAGTTACGTGAATCATGCTCTCGGAAGATCTAAATTTGCAATCCGTTCAAGAGAAATCCTCAAAGATGCTACGGAAAAACAAACAGAATAGCAAATATGCTACCCGGGAAATTCAATTACGGCATGCATCGGCATTTCTTTTAAAAATATCTCGCTCAAAATCCAACCAATTGGTGTCCGACTCAGGACACGTTTCAGTGCGATGAAGTAAGGAGAAGGGAGTTGAGCTAAAGAAACAACGTTGAAACGATCCCCTGGAGCAATTTAAGTTGCCACTCCAGAAAGCAAAAGAGAGAGACTGATTTAGTGGTTTTTCATGGTTGAATTTTATTACCGTACCTACCTAAAACTTTTTCAACGGTCGTTTACAGTAAGTCTAGTAAATACTCAACAGAAGGAGGTGCTTAACTATTTGCTATACGCTACTTCTCAATTGAGTCTCATTATTAAAAAATAAACAATTCGCTTAAAAAAAAATCCCTCGCGAATTTCTCTCTCTTTTTTTTCTTTTGTCGTAATGTGCGCTATGAAAAATGCATTGCGTTTTGCGCCGCAGCATGCTCTGATATTTGTTGAATGCATGTTGCCTTACGCATGAGACTCGTGTTATGCTGAGTGCTTTGTAAACCTTGTTTTATTTACCGTGGACTCGAGTAGTGGTATAACTTTGTGATGTGGTTATGACCTCTTTGTTAGGGACATATGGCGGTGTTTGTGAAAGGTACCTCGTATGGAGCCTGTTTTAAACATTTCCCCCGGATGTTTGCAGAATTAATTGAGGATTACGGTGCAAGATTTTCCGTTGGTTTGTTGAAGCCTTAGGGTATAATACTTTTTTGAATTGTTGATGGGCTTAATAATGGATTCGGGATGTAGGGCTTTTTGCAGCAAGCGGTTGGTTGGTTCATTTTAATTCTAATTGCAAACGAGTCTATTGTTCTTCAAATTCCTTTCATTGCATGTGTTGGTGATTCATGTATTTTATTTACCTTGTACATACACTCGGAGATATTCTAACATTTATTGTACTTGTAATAAATATGCAAATGTAAGGTATTAAAATGTGACCAGTACTGAATTTAGTACAGTTTATTAAATGCAAATCTCTTCACGCTCATAGTGATACCACAGGAAATCACACACACATGGTTTTTCACACAACCTGGATTCAGTTACGTGGGTGCACAGCAAACAGTCCTTTTGTCTTGCTACCCGCAAGTTGAAAAACGTTCTGGAATTCCGCTCCGTAGCACGCTTTGGTACTTGTTAAATGAATGTTACTTTGTGGGAATGAAACTCGGTTTGAGCCGAGAGCTTTTTATTATGACCCGAGTTTTATTTATGAGGGGTTTGACTCCGTGTTGTGCTTTACAATGCGGCGGCGTACATTTTGAACGCAAGGAGGAATTTGTTATTAACAAATTGATAAGATATCGTTTTTTGCATATCTTCTCTCGATACTTTATCATCACCATCACCATAAACCCTTTTATCGTTCCATTCATACACAAGCTTCGTTTTATTTCAGTACGAAGGTCTAAAATCGTCTGCTACGCTGGCCAAATATAGGTTGATAGTATGAACACGCCATAGAAAAAATTAAACAATTATTATTCTAAATATTTGTGATTAAAATAAATTTCTAATCGAGTACATTTAACACACGTTAATATCGTATTCATGGAATCTCTGCTTTCATTGGTTTCATATGTTTATAAATACGTTAAACTTAGAGAAAACGACTGGAAGATAAAAACTCTCGGCGCTCAGTTGCAATAAAGAGCTAATCGTTTAATTAATCGTGATTAAACCACACTGGTTAGCTTTATATTTATGGTGCTTTTAAAAGTACGCTATCGAATAACTAAAACATTTATTTTCAAAGAAAAGTATAATTACAGTAGCGGGTTAAATTCAACAGTGGATTGGGAGAAGCTGATGATGATGGGGATTATGTGGGGTCATAGTTGTCTTCACATACAGGTTGATCGTCTATTTTTAAATACGTTTTTGTAATATAATGCGCTTGGCCATCGTGGCAGACTATAGCCTTCGCCTCTTCTGAGAGGTGACTCCTGTTCAATCAGTAGAATGATAAAAAGGCGAACAAATGAATTATATTACGGTCTATGGTATATACGTTATGTTATAACTAAATTATATAAATTTGAATATCAAAATTATAAATAAACATTCAACACACAGTTTTGCTAACTAAATTTCATTAACTAATGATATAAATATCAATTAACACGCGGCTGAAATAAACAGTTGAATGGAATTTAATAAAATTATATTTTAAATATTATTATCAACATCATTTCATCAGCTCCACCCAAAACCACCAAAACACCTTCAAAATAAAATCAATGGCACTCTCGTTAAGCACACTCAATTGCCCATTCCACTCAATGGGTATAACTCAAATATTTTTAACTGTTCAATTTGCTAACGAAATGCATAAAGCATAGGGCATTCAAAGGAACATATAAATAATGAAATATGTATTTTTACTATTAAATGTCTTATAAGATAAGATAAGACAAACATTTATTCCATCACAAAGAAAACAAAAGACAAATACAGAAAGAAATCAACAATAATAAAAAGTAAAATAAAACAGTATTAAATTAAACTAACACAAAACATTTCATGTGATGGAAAGGGTTCACACTCAGCTTATACCGCGGAACCCCATGGCTACTGATTCTCAGTGCGAACCACTTTACGTGAAGTTCGGCCAGCTAGTATGCCAAATATTAAGAAAAGACAATATGTTTTTTTTTAATTTTTTTTTTTCTTATGAGTGTTTATACATACACATGATTGTATATACCGGTTTAACTCGCGTACTTATATTTTCCTGGATGGCCCGACTAGTTTCGGATCTACACGAGATCCTTCATCATGAGTTCCCACCGACTGCTGCTAGTTTTTCTGTATTAGGTAATACGTCCGTATTTAGCCATGGATACATGCGTTTGAAAGTGCATACTACTCTAAGATGGCTTACATTGAGATAAGTGATAAAACGAAACCTATTTACCGTTATTTTGAAGAATATCAGGCTATACATTTGTATTAATTTATATTTATCTGGGAACACATATACTTTATGCTTTATTGTAGAAAGCCTGGAGAGTACTCGATAGATCTATAGTGTTTCTTTTAAATTTCTTTTTTTGTTTTACACGCCTTCAAACGCACAAAAACATATTTAAAAATTTAGCACTTAAAACCTTTAACCCAATGACCCACTGTACCCAACGTTGCATAACAGTACATATAGCTTTTGATCTGCAACCGTATCGGAGCTACGAGAGATATTGTAAAGGAGGAAGTTCGAACATTCTAGACGTCTTCGTTTGAGTTGTGAACTGAAGAAGTACCTAATTTGAAGTTGTAGTAAACATTTGATGACAAGTATGCGGGTTTCAGTGGTCGCTGAAATAAGATAAAGATAAATATATGTATGTATGTTATAAAGTTTTCAGAAGTAGACATTTGAAAGCCTTATGACGTGGAACTGCATATACGAGTAGCTATACTCTACATTTCTATTTCATTTGATAATACTTAAGTTAAAATTATCGTGCAAATAATAGCTCTACATAAAACCTCAACATAAATATTCAATGTCTTTAACCGTAATGAGAACGAACAAATAAATTAAACTCGATGTGATTAATTAATTAAACAAACGAATCCACGGAACATTTAAAACGTAACCAAATATGGGCACGCGGCAACATTGACAAACGCGGCTAAAAACATCGTTTCAACGTTACACGCGGCAAAAAGGTTACAACCGCACCATAAAGCTTCCGACACGGAACCTCGAGTCCATTGTAAATAAAGCTCGGGTAATAATAAAAAGCCCTACATAAAGCTACGGTTATAACGCAAACGAGAAACTTACATCCGGTTCGAATGATAACCGGTTGTAAGGTTAGCAATCAGATACTTTTAATTGTTATACTAACGCAAACATAATATACAATATCATTGTCACCATCATCAGCTATTCCCGTCCACTGCTAGACATAGGCCTCTCCAATAGCACGCAACTGAACTCGATCTGCTGCTCTCCACATCCAACCACTGCCAGCCACTTCGCGTATATCGTCACTCCATCTAGCTGGATATACAATATAATAATAAATTACAATATATACTGTAACATCACGTCTATAAAACCCGGATGAGTAGGAAAAGTATTGTTGAACACTCACAGGTTTCACCGTCTACGTTTATGTCCCATGGAATAGGTGGTGAGGTTATTGCCATACACCGGTCACAGATCCACACTACGAGCCGCTACTAGAAATTTCTACTAAAAAATCTTCCTGCTATCTTACTATTAAATGTTTCGTGAGTGTTTATACACAGGATAATAAATGTACCGGCTTAACTCACGCGTGTTTTTTCGAGATGGCCCGACTATTTTCGGCCCTGTAAGAGGTCCTTCCTCTTGAGTTTGCAGCGAGACCACGGCGGAGACTGCCTGATGTCCATTAGAAAACAGGATCTCTCGATTAGCAGCAAATAAAAAGTACAATTATTTTATAGTTACCACTGAAGATTGCATAAATAAAATATCAAAGTTATAAGACACGCAGAGACAAAGAATAGCGTTATAGTTATGACAAAAGATTTTTAGGTATACACCTTTAGGCAGTTATCAATAATAACTACAAAGAAAACATGCTATATAAAATAATATTCAACACTTTTAATTTTACGGTCGGACTCTTGTTTGTTGCCTTTTAATAAGTATCCTCGGGATTTCGACAAAATATCCCATCAAGCTTATACAATACAAGCTCTCTATAACACTTACATATTTACGTCATTGACTTTTATAATCTAAGCGTGGTAGAAATAGTCACATTGAAAATCAGCGGTCGTAGCTGCCTCCGGCAAAGGTTGTATGCCCTTTTCATTTAATATTTATTACGAGAGTCTTTTTTAAGACCTTTATAATCAATAATTATTCTTTCAATCAATAGCTGATAATTATTAATCGTTATTAGCATATTAGTTTTTCATTAAGGTTGAGTCTTGTAAGAAATCAAGCCCTTATTTGTATTAATAGTAAATATAATTAATAATATTTGTATTAATAATAATTAATAAAAAATAAACCTATTTTCGGAATTAATGAACATTTACTCATATTGATTATGATTTAGATAACTATACCAAGATTATAAATACATATTATGTTTATGCATGTTTACGTGATCTTTTATCGCCCAATCGTCGGTTATGAGACAAGTTGGTCCTGGGGCAGCATTCCCACAATACAAGCGTTTCATTTATCAAATACCAGAAGTGTGCCTACGGTGTAGAGTTCCACACTTTGTGCAAGTTGCGGGGATAAAGACAAAAGGATCGCAACCCCGTGACTGAATGCAGGTCGCTATGGAAAACCTTGTTTGAGTTGGGTTTAAAAGCAAGCGTTTTAGTGTAGTTGCAATGTTTATGTAACAGTTCAAGTGATGGCTTTAGTTTTGTGGGATTCGTACGAGAGCGTCACGTATTTGGCTTCCAAACATTTTTTTTATTCGCTTGAATATATGTACATACTGGCCCAAACGAACTCTATAACAGAAAATGTTATAATAAAAATTGCATTGGTATATAAACAAGTATCAATTTTTGAGACTTAGTTTTTTTATAAATTTAGAAGAAGGGCCTCGTAATGAGAAAGGTATTTGATACCCGGTGATTTCTGCCTACCTCATCAACGACCTGGCCTGATGATATAATACTATTATAATAAAATTGTAGCTGTTGGAATATAGAGCACATTTTTATTTATGAATTACATGATAATATATAAAGTAATCTTTTTAATAGCTATATACAAGGTATAGGCAGAATGAAGGCGACAAATGTATTTACATTAGCCATGGAGTTTTTCCTTATCTGTTTTCCGTGAAAGTTTTTTGGGAACGTAGAGTTGTTTGTTCAGCGAGCACGGAGTTTGTTAGTTACTTTGATGTTGGTTGTTATGTGGGTGGGCAGACAAAAGAAATGTGAAATGTTTTAACTCGTGTCTACATGTGTAAAAGCAATTTGTGTTAAGTGGATTTGAGAAAATATCAGTTTTGTTTACCGTGGTATTACCATAGCTGTCACTGAGTCGCTGGCAACAAGTTCCTTGAGTCAGTTTGTTCGGTTTTGTATAATAATAATAATAATCCACCCATTATAATTCCATTGTTGGAATAGTGGCTCCTCTCAAATTGAGAGGGTTAAGGCCATAGTCTGCCACACTGGCCAAGTGCGGGTTGACAGACAGGTTTTGTATACTGAGCGACAAATTTTCCTATTTATAAATATTGTATTACTTACTATAGTTTTTCTTATATTAATACTATAATAATTTTCATTATTTACGATTCAACTTTCCAAAAAGATTAAAAGTTTCATCTTGCAAACGACTCCCGATCCGATCCGGATAAAAAGAGATAAAAGAAAGAAGATTATGTATAGCATGCCTAAAGGAATGCGGGTTCATGCAGCTCAATGAAGTTCGTTGAATAGCTTGTTCGCTTGAAATTTTCGCTGCTTCCTTTGGCAGCTTTGGTACTTAATACACTTCTCTGAAAGCGATCTAATTACTGAAAAATTCAAAACGTAACATACAACTGGTGGTGTATTCTCTCTCTATCAGAGAATGAATTTGGTTTTTGAAATATTGTGGATATTCTCTTTTAACGATGTGGTATTCAGGCACACTAGTCCACGAAGTGTATCGCGGCCAAATAATGGTCAGTCATGTAATAATTAAAAAAGTGATAACTCATTAATTATCTTCAGAGCTACTAATTGACTCCATTACTCATACTCATTAACTCCTAACCGAAGGTTGTTCGGTAGAGATCGCTATTTAGCGATGAGACCACCTATTGTATATTTTTTATTTTTACAAATTCGTATTGTCGTCATGTTACTGTGTTTGGTGTACCTGCAATTACAATAATTGTGTTGTAGTAATACGTTTGGAAGCTGCCGAAGAAGTATCGTTTATAGGTTCGATATAAATATTGTAATTTTGACTGCCTCGTTGGTCGAGTGACTGTCCATCGAGAGGTCCTGGGTTCAAATACCGGGTCGGGTGCTAACGGATTTTTCTAAGTTAGAATGTCTAGTAGTGACTCGTAGGCTGGATGTATGCCCGGTGTATGGCAAAAGGCTCACCACCTATTTCATGGACGTAAACGTAACTGGTGAAATGTGGGAGTGTACTACATTTCACTGAAGCACGTGAAGTAAGATTCAAAGAGTCACCTTCAAAGCCAGAAACGCAATAATCCTCTTCAGTTGTTGGTAATGTACATGTAATACAACGGTGACCACTTACTGCCAGAAGTCATTTCAATCTGTTCGCCAAATATAATTGATAAAGTAAACAAATATAATTGATAAAGTAAACAATTATGATAACGTAGTACGATTCCGTCAATACGCATTTAGTTTAATTTTCAATTAAGATAATTCTATTAAAAACCAATTTGTTATACAAAAAGATTAAGCTTGCTAAAAGTTCTGTTGCCGCTCAAATATGTTTCGAATGATCTATTTTAAATCTTATCATCTTGTACGAGGGTTTTTAATTGAACTACTTCAAATAAACGTATTAGCTCAGATATAATATTTTGAAATTTTATGTCGTAACTTTTTATAAGCACCACCCCTAACGAGTTTCCGATACGATTCACCTATCGGTCCCTAATAAAACCTTATATACAGCTTTAGTTAATTATCTGGAGTTTATTTATTTATAATCGACTATGTATGTACATAATCATAATTATGGAATAATTGGAATGTGTAAATTAAACGGATAATTAACATGGCGTTTGGCTATTAAATGGGTGCTTGGAATAATATGAGTAATTTATGTGTGTCTGTTACGTAAATATAATCGTATGTAATTAACATTTATTATATGTATATTAGATTCGTGCAACAAATACAGGAACTGTTTTATCTACTACACTCTACGTTCATTTATATTATAATTTATCCACAAAAAAAATATAATTTTGATTAGCGTTTATGCTAACGAAACAGAATATTTGATTGACCAACCCAGAGTGCCAAAGAGTGAAACACTGCCAGCGTCTGGTCCCGGACACGTTTGTATAATTTCGGACTCTTCAAAGCAAGGGTGAATAAATAGGCTGTTACTAGGCATGCAAGCTCCATCTTAGGACGGATCTGCGCATTGGCGATATCTCGACAAAAAGCTAGCCTATATGATAAAAACGTCGCAGTCTGGTGGTTCACTAACCACTGAATTCACATATTAGCATTTACTTGAGTAACAAAGTTTTTTTATTGTTAGAGTCCATTTCGGTAAATTTAGTTTTCAATTGTTTCAAAGACATGTCGCCAATTCTCGCCTTTACTAAGGTTAGCTTGTTAGTTACTTGACTATTAGATAATGCCAATCGCCATTAATTCCATTCATTGTGTGAACTAATCAAAAATAAATAAATTAATAATTCCAATAAAGATATATGACTACGGTAACAAAATTACTAATGTAAAAGTATGTTTATGAATAGTCGATTAACAAAGTATATTTTCAAAAAAAATTCCGTCGCTACGTATTTGATGAAAACTAGAAAAATTCATCGGAAACAGGTTTCAAAATAAAAATCACTCCACTGGGTACTGTTTGTTTAGTCTAATTAATAGATTTCCGTATGACAGTTTACCGCGTATATGCACTGTGAAATTGAATTTGTCGTGCGAGTGAGTATTTTGAAAACCGTAAACTATTAAACGTACGCTTTTATTTTTCATTTTTCACGCAAGCGAACTAAGCATTCACATACATGAAATAATAAAACATTTCTACCGAAATGTTGTAATAAAAACCCGGTTAGATATATATTTATTTGATGAATATTGAAGTAGCGCGGTGGCCCTGTAAGGAGGAGAGATACGAGTATTTCGCACTCAGCGCCTTCTGTCTCCTCTCACAGGAACCTAATGTGATAATTACTTTTACTTAGAAGCGATACGATATTACGGTAATATTGTTATGTTATAAACATTGAATATGTGACTACATGTTACATGCTCACACCGTGACGTTTAGCGGCCACTGTTTCCCCATTGACAGCCATTTGTATCCAAATAGAAATTGGATGTACCTACTCGTAGTTCTCTTCAAAATTTATACCAGTTTCATTGCTGCCTTACTGAATTAAAACATAAAAAAAATGTATTTTCCCACAGAAATGAATAAATCGGTTCATATTTCTACAGTCAAGTTCTAGTTACTTTTAGTTAATTTTCTACAGCACCTTTGAGAAATGTACATGTACATATTAATTCATCAAGGAAAATATTACTGGAAAAGTCCACAGCAGACCTACCAAAGAGTGGAATTTCCTGTCGGCGTCTGTGACCTGAACTTGGAATTATACGAGACCATGGAATAGGCACTTTTTAGACAAGCGTGATACATCCTAGACTTCATTTCGCTTATCATCAAGTGTGACGGTGGTCGAATGCGAGCCTATAGCTATTAAATAAAGTAAATGATACTGTAGACCATCGTCCTCATCCGCCCGTCATCTTTCACCGCTGGACATGTTTCTCCAACACCTTGAGGTTGATACTAAATCGTTTCTTTCCTCCACAGGACCATCTCCCCCACCAGTGCCTTCGACAACGTCTAGAGTGGAACAGAACGAGCTCACCGTCTCATTCCCACCCTTCGAAGATCTATACAACATCACACCAGAGAAGCACTTCGGCACAGAGAACAACACCGTGGTGACGTCACAAACCGGGTCTACCGCACTCCTGCCCTGCGTCATAAGGAATATCGGCGATGGAATTGTGAGTATTATTATTTTCAGATAACACAAATATAAAGAGATATAACAATGGTAATATGCTATAGATAGGAGGGGGTGGTCAGATATGGTAAAATAGAAAAAAAGTCGTATAAAGTATAAAATATTTGATTTTCCGCCCGTCTCGGTACTTTGAAGGGGGTGGTCAGATATGATAAAATAGAAAAACTCGTATAAGTAAAATATTTTATTTTCCGCCCGACTCGGTACTTTGTCTAATATAAGGATAGTCCATTCGTCTTGCTTATGTTGTGCCTTTTTATACATAGATATATATTATCACTCCTATGTCTTGCACTAGTGGGAAATACTAAATAATCTCTGTGGCTGTGGTCTTCACCAACTTTCCTTCCCTTTAATGGTTAAATGTGAGCATGTAGTACGCCTAGAAAATACTGTATATTTTTTATGTCTAAGTCACATTTAAAAGATACGTGTGTTGGACAAAAAAAATTATATACATACGTACATATGTATAAGCGCCGTTTATCTTTAATTTACAGTCAACATAACTCTACCTGTTTATATTACGGCACATTAAGCCGACAATGGCTTTAAACGTAAACTTTAAACGTATGTAGGTATATGAACATGTTGAAAAAATTTTCATTTTAGCCGGCCTTAGCAACTGTTCTGGGCAAAAATGTATAAAAGATTAATATTAAAATACACCCCTAAGGGTAAAGAATTTTCACCCTTTGCGGACGGACAGTCTCTTTAATATATGTCCATATTTACCTGCAGCCTGAATTTTTTCGTCCATACTCTTTAGGTAACGGCTACACTGCTGATTAATACCTATTAGCTGTATAAGCTATAACTAGTTTATCTTGCTCCTCACTATCCGCACGTCTCGTGTAAGAAAGAAGAAAGAAAAACATTCATTTCGTCACAAAAAATATACTATTATTTAAAAAAAACAAGAATAATCACTCCTGTATTTGCCAGAAGGTATAAGCAGGGGGAAATATACACTCGTTTTATTTCTTATGTTATATGTTATACCGGGCAAAAATTCAGATACCTATCTACTACTGGCATTCTCAATTTTAAAAAATCCGGGTATTGAACCTAGGGCCTGTCTTTATTTATTATCTATTTAGGATACAAGAATAAACATAATTTCAACAAAAACAAAGTGGATCTATGACTATCGTGGACAACCACGTTGCCTGGCCATCAGTGTGATACAATTGCAAATACATTACGAAGTGCCAAAAATACTGACACGGTAGCAAATTATAACAAATCTGTGAAGATCACAAACGGCATTTAGAGTGTACATACCCTTAGATGTAGAAGCAGGCATCTTAATCATAATTCTAATATTAATGATAATAATCTGTTTTTGGTCGTAAATATGTCATTGCTTAGCAACGGTTACGATTGTGTAATTTATCGCCTAGAACTCTACATCTCCATTTATTGCCGATTGCTGTACGTACAGGCTAAGCACTAACTTACTCAATGAAAAAGATATCTTAAATACAGTCTTTATAACTCAAAGTGTTTCGATTTCAATCCTTTATATTTTAAGCAGTATTAAATCCAATCTCTACATTTTGAGGTGTCTAACATTCGGTGTTTCTTATCGTTTCTATGTTGAAATTTACATAGTAATAATGCTCGCCCGCCGCTTCCGATTCAGAAATAGTAACGCCTACTGTGGAACAGGTCGCTAAAGTCTCTGAAAAAAACTGTAAAAATGTGTGATGTGGAAATTTTTACTGAGTTTTCGTGACATGCGTACACATACTCTTTGAGTTTTAGCGAATTAGATTTCAGTGTGGCAGCTTTCCGGCAGTTTCCATTAGGTTTACGGTTTAAAATTCATTCCTGTGCTGAATCTTTCAATATTGTGTTATACGTATATACATATATTTTCTTTCGTTTGTACATAAGTACGCTTTTTGACAGTATAAAAGCTATGTAAAAGGCAGACGTATTTATCAACTTTTATTTTACATAAGTACCAATGATTAGAATGAATGCTTAATTCATGTTTAGTCTGATTTTAAATTACAGTCTAAATTTCGCCAGCCTTCCAGTTTATCACTGGAAATGAAAGGGTTAGAGCGAGACATTACATTATCCCTAACTTCTTGAAGATGATAGGGTTATTTAAAAAACTTTCATTCTCTTAAAACCCCTATCAGCTGTTACTCTACACGTATCAGAAGGTACCAGACTCTCCATAGAGACGGACAGGAGAACAAATATAGACATAAAAATAATTTAAATAGACGCCCTATCACATAATTTAAATAAATTGTATTATAGTGGCTTTATTCACGCATGTTTTTTCTACAGCTGTTTCGAAATCAAGATATTTACAATATATAAATAATAGTATTTAATACGCAAAAGCATAACAATAATTGGGGTTTTTAATTTTAAAAAATGATGATGAAGGTTATAATAAATATATACATATGTCTGTATATTAACAGTACAAAATCGAATGACATCTAATTTTATGAACATTCTAGAATATGTGAAACTTCTTGTAACAATTGCTTCTAAGTTAAACCTTCGCGTTATACGTACAGGGGGTTTCATTAACATCTACACCAAGTATGCGCGGCAGATTGCACAGTTTGCCAATATAAAGGTGTGGCGAAAAGGTATTTAATAAGACTTCGTGTTCAGTTTTTGCGGCAGGCAATATATGTCTGTATGAAGTAATTTTCCACCATGAATCTACTAGCGAATAAAAATCTAGATTTCTATCTTTGTTATCAATGCTTCCAGCCTTCCGGTATTTTACGTTTCCGTTTCCCGTGGAATTAGTGGGGTTATAATATAATATTCGATTAGGGAAGGAAATGCTACTTGGTAGATTACACTCACATTGAAGTACATTATGGAGAATTATGAGGTGTGCATATTTACTCACGATGTTGTTCTTCACCGTTACATCAAGATGTATTTGCCAGAATTGCAGGATTGCTATTACAGTTTTTTTTTCTATTTTCATGTAATAAGAAAGCCAAACCAATTAAACCAAGATTAGTTTTCAAAGTTTTTTCGTTCAGAAACCATAGAAAAAGAAACGTAATTAATTTGAAAACGTATCACAAAGTTGGCGCGGAGGTAGCACCAGTCCAGCTTAATTAAAATCTAAGTTACCAAGTTCTGTTACTTGAGCGTAACTAAATACCTCTCGACCTAATATTTAAGAAAGATGAAATATTTCACTATTCGTTCATATTATCTGGAGTTCCAATATATGTATGTATATTCCAAGTTATTCTCTAGAGCATATTTTCTAGAATTTAATTTAATTAACAAGTAAATAATAATATTTTCGAGTAACAGTATATGGGATGAACAGCATCCGAAAACGCCGTCATAGTTATAGAAAAAATCGCAGCCATTATTTTTCATCTGAGTGTTATTAAATAAAAATGCGTTATCGTAATAGCTTAGATTCGACGGTTCAATCTCCATTCCAGTGAGATTTGAAACCCTGAAAGCAGTGCTCATTTTATTAAGC
>DWDT01001543.1:0-15626 GCA_018245595.1 Microceris scylla | reverse complement strand
CCATACACCGGGCACATATCCAGACTCCGAACCACTACTAGAAAATCTAAATTAGAAAATTTTTGTAGTGTTCGACCTGGGAATCGAACCCGGGACCTCCCGATCGGCAGTCGCACATGCAACCAACACGACCAACGAGGCAGTCTTGAAGATATAATATTAATATTAATAATAAAGTATCAGTACAGTACGAACGATGGTAAGGCGCGAGAAATTTGCCCAGCAGTGGGACAATGACGCATAGCAATCAAGTAGCGAACAATATACTTAAGTTAGCAATGAAAGCGAAAGCACAAATATTGTTGCCACCCACGCGTTCGCTTGTAAGCTTCTGTGTGTAATAATGGATAGATAAAATGTACAAAGACTCGCAACAGTCTTTGTTGTTATTATATATTGTCATGACTGAGGTCCTTCCGGATTAGGCAGAGAGCACCGTATGCCAAATATCTTTATTTTTAATATTTGTTTTTTATAATACGTAATATTGATTGTCTAGACTATTTTAATAAGTCTATTATAACACTTTTCCTGTAAAATATGTAAAGCGAATCTACACATTAACCATATCTAGAACAGATTAGCCTTAAATTGTTATTACAACCAATTTAACATACCCTTGTAGTACCCCCATAACCCTTAGTGTTTTATACGATTTTCATTCACTCTCAACAGTATTCGACTCGGGAATAGTACCTTGGACTTCTCGATCAGCAGTCGCGCTTGCGACCATTCGCGTTCATTCGACCAACGAGACAGTCTAGTAGGATAATGGACAGAAAGCTCAGATACAGCGTGTTACATTTAGCCTTCAAATGTATGAATGCATCAATAGGACATTGAATAGGATCTTAGTGATGTTAAAGGTTGCGTTTTAGATGATTTCGTTTATCATGGATTTATAGAAGATTTGTTTTATACTATTGAATGGGATTGGTAATAGGATTGATTGATAGGATTATAATAGGATAGTCTGTTATGATTACTGAGAAGACTGTTTGATAGGAGTGACTGAACCGATTATTAACAAGATTGTTTGATATAGTTACTTATAGAAACGATTGATAGAATTACTAATTAATAACCCGATGCATATTATGTAAAAATGCAAAGCTTAGAACCGGTAATGTTTTGACTGTTATTTATGTAATAATTCAATAATTATGCACAAATAATTAACATAACGGTTACAATACCGTGTGCTTAATATCAAAAGCGTTTAATGGTTGCTAATGAGTAATACTTTCAATCAAAAATTTGTCTCTGAAACCTACGTAGGTACATTTGTAAAGCAAGTAATGTATATATAAGAAGCACATGGAGGCTGTAAGGGTAGAGATAATAGTCTATCAGTACTCTATGCCTATCCAGTAAGGAACCTGGTGTGAAGGTAAAGTAATAATATCAATTCAATTTTGGTTCATATGGATGAATGGAGGAGTATTAGTAAAAACTAGATCATTAATCAATCTCTTCTTCCAAAATCCGGTTCCCTACTAACCCAGATACGCCAAAACTCAGTAATGCTACCTCCTTATATTCTATACCCTACAGGTCCAGTAACATACATATGGCACAATGGTGTAACGATAAATTTTTTTTGAAGTGTAAATATTTGTACATTCTTTTGTTTGAAATATTTATTTAAAGAGAAAAATATACCTAAAGGATTTTTGTGAAGACTTATTTCGATTTCGATTTTTTGTGAAAACTTATTTCGATTTATTTTTCATATCCAATGAAATTCTGTTATAGTGTAATCGTAGACAAATTGAGTTATGGCAACACTGTGAAAACTTTTAATACAACTAATCCACAAGACGCATGTTCCATTCCAATATGAACGCAAGAAAACAATTAACAGCTAAGCTTACGTGTACCAGCAAGGGGATGCAGTTGAGCGGACGTATAGTATAGCTTGCTAGCTATCCGTTGACTGACCCCACCCTTATAAATAATAGTGGTAAGGCTCCCATCCACCCTCCACCCCTTAAGGGTAACAGCTACCCGCCGGATCTCATTTCCAAATTGCATTTCGAATACCGAATCTCGACTTTACAACTGGTCTTTGTTGTACCAAAATATGCTCTGTGTGTGACGCTTTAAAGCCGAGTTTATGTTGATGTTATAAGATCAAATTTTAGTGTTGGCCGGGAAGGTCATAACCTAAGAAGGGGCCACCTTCTACCCAAGCCTGTACAAGCACTAACTCGTATAATGAGATATGATAATAAACGCTCCAGTTGAATATTGATGTTGAGAAGTTAGGGATGCACTCAGCATGTTTACGATCGACGACGGCATCGCTAATTATAAATAGCGAATTAAATTGCATTTTAAATTAACAAGGTTTTTTCAGTTAAGCTTTAACAGTACCAGCATTTTTATATCCGTCACTCTGCATACATACATGTATATGCAGATTTCGAACACTTCTGACTCCCCCATCACCCAGTATCTGACCTATTTGGTCACAAAAAGAATTTCTTAAATTACGTGTCTTATAAACGTTATCACTATTTGTCTACATTCATCACTCTTTACACACATGGCGGCTTTGGAAACTTCTGACTTCCCCAGTCAGTGTCTGGCCGATTTGATCAAATTAGGTGAGTCTTGTTCTCCCACAGTAGATATTTGTTCTTTAAAATTTCTTCTTCTTGACGTGGACTGGAAAAAGTAAAGTGGTCTCAGTAAGTTATTTAGCTATTTGAAATTTGAATTTCGAACATTTCGAAGGTCAATCACCGTGCGACAGAGATAAACTTATGCGTTAAATAGACGCAGAAATGAAACATTAGATTCGGGAGCGTACATACTCGTACATCAATAAGATTAATTGGTTGTATACCACAAAGTAAAGTTTTCTTCTAATTATGATTGATCAGTGATTAAAAGACTTATTATATTTTATTTGGAATTATTTGTGTCCATGATAACTTTAGACATGTTAATTTTAATGAAATATTCATTAATGTGACAGTGAGAGTTGTTGGTAGAAGGTTAAAACGCATAAGCCTCAGACATAAGGACTACACATATTACCTGAATTATATCTAAGTTATTTAAAAACGAGCTTTATTTAATAATGACGACATTGAAAGTTCAATAATATCTGCGTATACTATGTTTCAATCATAATATCATTCTCAGGCTTCACATTACAAATTCGAATGTGTGTCTGAATCAAATGTAGGTATGTGTGTGAATATGTATGTGTGAATAGAATCCCTTAATCAGCAATGACGGGCAAGGAGCCACAACTATTGATAGGAGTAAGGTAGGCAGTAGCTTCCGCCCAATCTCTAGTCGTTCCGCGGGCTGATTAGCTTTTCTATAGCTTTTATAATATACATAATACAATAGGTAATATATTATGAGCAAAATGAGCACACTAGCCAAATTTATATTGAAATCCATTGTTTATCCAATAAATAAGACAACGTTAAGCTGAAAATATGGCATGTCTTTATTACATTCCATGACTTAACAAGATATGGTTCTTTCAGAGTTTGAATCACACATTCAGAATACACTATCAAAGTCTTTGAAGCATGGCACGTGGTAGATTTTAAGACATGAAGCAATCCAGCTAATCTGGCTTATAAAAAAGGCTGAACGAAAGTCTTTAGAACTCTTTATTTAAGATTTACGTTCCTTAGCTTACGTATTACATTACGTATAATAATAATGATAATAATCGACCCAATATAATTCCACTGTTTGAATATGGGTCTCCTCTCATATTGAGAGGGATAAGGCCATAGTCTACCACGCTGGCCAAGTACGGGTTGGCAGACTTCACATACCTTAAATTTATTTTTATAAATTCTAAGGTGTGGAGGTTTCGTCCCGATCTTTTCCTTCACCGTTAGCAAGTGAAATTTAAAACGCACTTTCGTAAGGAGGTGCGCGCCATGGATTTGAACTCAGCACCCCCGGAATGAGGGGCTGAATTCATAAAAACTAGGACGTTATCACTTTTTACATACCTAACCGAAAATGCTTAAGTATTGTCAAATACCTGAAAGGTTTGAAGTACTGACGGCCTGAACATGATTAAAACCGCCTTCAACCTGACCCAGCTGCAAGAGGAGCCGGCCGGCTGGCCGCCTGACGTCACAGGATAAGTGTATCCAGATGAATCACCCGCTGGCATTATTTCCGCACAATTATCGGCCGCGCCTCGGCATTATACCAATTAATGGTTATATTCGCTGCAACAGAAGCGAGAAAAACACCAGATAAAAATCACCTTTTTTCTGTCTACCTGCAATTAATTAGCACGTTTGAGTCTTACAAGTGGTATCTACGTCGATAATTCTAGAACGTTTTCGAAATGTTTAGAAATTATAAGCGCTTTCACGATGTTTTTATCTGTGAGTATATTCTGTCCTTAAATTGGTATGAAATATTTTGCATATAAAGGCTAAATATACTCTTCGTCCAGATTTAAAAACCAATATACTCTAAATTCTCAGTGTCAACTACAAATACAAAGAATATGTACTTGCGCCTGTAATCATCGAAAGGGTAGACTGAGGACTGTAGAACACTCCCACAAAATATAAAAACTTACAAAAGTTATCGTGCACTGTATGAGTGCCAAATATGTCTATCGTTGCAGAGCTGCTGAGCTTCTTCCAAGTATATTTTTCATAATATAGTGCTTCATCGTCAGCCTTTAGATGTTCACTGCTGGATATCGGCCTCCCCTAATCGGCACCACTCCTTCCGGCCCTGGGCCTTCCGAATCCAGCAGTTTCCCGCTGTCTTCTTTAGATCGTCAGACCATCTGGTAGGAGGATATTATTCCTATAGTGCTTAGGAAAATAGATTTCATTTTTTACATACATAGTCTTAAAGTGATTTCCATCTTACCTAACACGCTTAGGAACTTAGTTACTTTAATTTCTTTCACATTTGGGCCTTTATAGTTAATATTTAGATCGATAAATAAGCTTTTGCGCTGTACAAAAATTCAATACTACATATTATTAGGTCGACATTTCAGATGTTCTCGATATGACTTTTTTGCCACGGAGAAATACCGGTTAAAGATTGCCGAATAAAGTTAAATCTATTTTTGATATGGTTATTTCCAACTAGGATAACCTGGAACGCCTAATTCATCTTGGCATATGTATCTACCGCACCACTCCAATAGGAAACCTAGAACATGAACCACTCGGCAGTAAAAACTGCAGTTATGGTGAAATGTTATGCCTGCGTAATGCCCTTTTTTTTCAACCCATTACAATTCCACTGCTGGAATACGGGTCTCCTCTCATATTGAGAGGGTTAAGGCCATAATCTGCCACGCTGGCCAAGTGCGGGTTGGCAGACTTTCACAAACCTTAGAAATTTTTTCTAAGATGATAGCAAGTAATATTAAACGTAAACCGCACTTTTGTAAAGATGTGCACGCCGTGGGTTTGAACCCGGCACCCCCAGAGTGAGGGGCTGAATTCTTAACCACTAGGCTATCACTGCTTATATCCCCAAGCTATACATTATAATAACTAATTTTCATGAAACTAGGTAGGTATATGAAATAGGTGGGATTTTTGCAGAAATGTAGGACACTTGTGCTGATGTGAATTTCAACATATCGTAAAGTAGGTATGTAGTTTAGCGGTAATCTTAAAAACGTATCTCGAGTCTCTCAAACTGCAAAGTTACGCAAGATCCTAATCTCGAAACTGTCAATTTTATTATGATATCACACCGGCCGATTGACTACTCTCATGTTATCTGAAATAAGAGTTACGATAACTCGAAAACGTCGCCAGAATGCTTAGTTCGTAACTTGATTGTTTCCATGTGACCACGTTCCGCAAGAAACATCTAGAGTGTAGGTACGGCTTAATTACGGTTCGTGGGGCATATTCTGTTCAAAAAATATCAAAAATGGACAGACCAAGCACGAGCCAGCAGTCGGTTGAGAAGTTGGAAATGTACGAGGTTCGGGAACACGTGCCTTATCAAGCCGAACTGACCCGGGCTCCGGAAGCATACGATGAAGAGAGCGGGGGTACATACAGCAGCTCCTGGACTTCCGCATGGACAGCCATCTGCCAGCTGGTGAACCTGCTCCATCATATGCAAGTGGCGATTATAGTGTACTGTTTGTGGCACTTTGCACTGACCTCGATGCCAAATGGAACCGTCAGTAATTTGCAACTGCATATTGTGTTTGCGGGAACCGGGGTATGCAACAGTTCCAATTCATATTTCTAAATCCGCACAGTATAGCTTTATTTTTGTTGTCAACAAATTAACAACTGATTTTTGTCTAATATTTAAAGTGTACTCAAAGCAATATTGGTTTGATACATGATTTGGTATTTGCACTTGTAGTTTTGCCAAAATATGCCTAAAACTAAATAAATAGGCAACAACTTATATGCAAGTTTATTTTTTTGTAATCAGGCCGTGGACTTGATTTATAATTTCAATTTGATGACAGAATGTTATATTTAAATGCAATTTTTATGTATTTTAGTATCAACTATTCCTGGTAGAAGCAGTGATGACGCTCCATCGACATAACTCGTGGTCGTTCCAGCTGAAGAAGGACAGCAAGCGCGTGGTGCATGGATGTCTTCAACTGATCGGCTCCATATTTGTCATAGCCGGCACGTTCTTGGCGCTGGCCGAAGTGAACATGCAAATCAACACACCACACGGTATCTGCGGTAAGACTCTTATCTTATCAAATTTGTACTAACGCTTGTAAAACAACACTTAGCAATACAAAAATATTGCTTGCGACTTAATGACTTCTTAGTTACTAAACTGAACTAATTACTTAACAAAAGCCTTATTTTTAGATTATAAACTGTTTTGTTTATAAAAAATCAATCCCTTAATCATTTTACTGTTGAACGTTTACGTTTTCTTAGAATGAGAGGATAATCAAACTTAAATGTACTAAACATGTTTTTTCACTGCACTTAAATTTATTAAATTTCAGGAGTCATCGCATTAGTCTTCACTCTGATAAGTTTCATATCTGGCATCGTGGCGTTGTTCTCGTCCAAAGTTCGATTGATGGTGAGAAGTGGACCTGTAAAAATACTCCATATGGCAGTTGGTCTATTTGCAATCGCTATGGGCCTTATTACTATGGCAATAGGATTCAAGATGGATTATTTCAGCGCTGCGCAAGGAGGCCTTAGCACTGCACTGATAGTTTTCGTTGTTAACATACTGATATATGTCCTAGTCCAGCCTGTTATGGACCTAATATCAACCACGCGAAGTGTCATGTGACTACTTAAACTGGCCAATTCTACGGATGACGAAAGCAATGCTTAGAACGATATATTTTATAAGTCTATAACAATTTCTTTACACAATTTCCTTTGACTAATGCTAACATTAATCAAAATATATTTTTAATGTTAATTTTATGTGTGTACCGTGCTTTTGTTTAGAGTATACATTAAGATAATTATGTGCCTAGAGTGTAAGTGGTGTGAGAGAAGTAAGAAGAACATTTTGTATGGAAATTCTTATGCGTATTTTTTATTACGTGTAACAATTTCTTGTTGGTTGAGCGTAATCGGGTTCTATTTATCTCCAGTCGCTCTATCAACTCAATCTACAAACTGTTTGATATCATCATCGTGATATTTAACTGTGTACTTTTATCGATACGTTTCTAAATTCTATTATTTTTGTGTCATCACACTCCATGTCAGACCACCGAGTGCAAAATATTTTCATTCTAGCCGGCCTAATGTGCTTCTACCATATTTGTCACTCTAAATACAGGTAACTTATTTTAGTTCTAAATTTCTAGGATTATACTTTGTGTTTTTTTACAAGGAACAATGCATTTTTTTCGTTAAGTAGAAGTTACTTGTATTGTTATTAAACTATAATAATATGAAGTAGAATTAAGAACCTGTACGTGTATGAATGGTTTTTAATAAAGACATATTTTTGAAGTTTTTTTTTTATTAAGACATTGTAAAATAGAAAAATAAATAGGTACACGGGGTAACGTTTAAATTAATTATAAGTAAATAAATGTGGCCCTAAGCTTATTAAGATCGATGTCTATTTATGAAACGATAAACAGTGTGATGATGATGGTATACACCTATAAAAAGACAACGACAACGATACGAATAAAATAACCCAAAAAATATCTTACTTCGAAGAGCTAAGTCATTAAATTAAATATGTTTCAGGTTTTATTGTTATTAGCTATTTCTTCTATTTTATTAGGAAAGTGGAAAAACTTTGAGTGATCGATTACTAACTCTACGGTATCGATTATTAAAGAAGCTGAAATGAAAAACTTTTATTTGTATTGTTATTATACTAGCGTCATCTGACGTGAATAAGGGTAAGCTGCGTTTTCTTGGTAAAAGAACAGATGTCACTACCGCTCATGAACTTGTTAATTTTAGTTTACGTGTTGGAATTTCTTTTGAACATCACTAAGTGATGCTTAATATTTGATGAATAAAGTTAGTCGCTTGTGTTTAATTCACTGTATTATATTTTTACACTATCTTACTTAAAACATAAGTTAGTCTATCTTTTATATTTCCGAACGTAACTACAATCAGCAAATTGAAAAGTTACCTGTCATTGCTCTGTCATTGTAACTCCGGTAAAGCTACAAATATAAATCATCCAAAAAGTAATTGGAATATTAGTATTACTTGCATTTCACAGTGAAATTAATTATTTTCTTCAAACATGGTAAGTCTCAATCCTTTTTTCACTTAATAATATATAATTTGGTGAAATTTTCATACTGTAGAAGGTTAGCGACTTCTTGCTTGGTCATTGCAATTTCAATAACAAAATATTATTTTCCTTAGGCTCGGCGTTATGATACAAGAACTACAATATTTTCGCCGGAAGGTACGCAGTTATTTTATTAATAACATTTTCTTACCCGATCAACGATATATTGCTATAATGTTTTTGTATATCGCTAGGTCGCCTGTACCAGGTCGAGTATGCTATGGAAGCTATCAGCCACGCTGGTACATCCCTGGGCATTTTAGCTACAGACGGAATTTTACTCGCAGCTGAGAGAAGGAACACTAATAAACTCCTTGATGAAGTATTCTTCTCAGAGAAGATTTACAAGTTAAATGATGACATGGTGTGCTCGGTCGCCGGTATTACCTCCGACGCTAATGTATTGACCAATGAGCTGCGACTCATCGCCCAGAGATATTTGCTGCAGTATGGAGAATCCATTCCATGTGAGCAGCTGGTTTCCTGGCTTTGTGATGTCAAACAGGCTTATACACAATATGGAGGTATAAAATTTTCTTTAATTTGAAATCCAACAATAAATGAAAATGTAATACAAAGCACTTATAAAGGATAAAATAAGTATATCTTATATAGGTTAAAAATATTGTTAATTTTTTGTACAATACATGCTTAGACATTTACAAAACATTGAATTCAAAAAACATGAGGTTGTATCATTTTTATATCATATCATAAGACACATGATCAAATTTTTTTGCAGTAAATATAGTATAAGTATGTAATATTCATTGCATGTAATTATACAACATTATTTTTCATTTTTACAGGTAAAAGACCGTTTGGGGTCTCAATCCTGTATATGGGTTGGGACAAGCATTACGGATATCAGCTATACCAGTCGGATCCCAGTGGAAACTATGGTGGCTGGAAGGCTACTTGCATTGGGAATAACAGTGCTGTAAGTTTAAACACCAGGTGTATATATACTAATATATGTTTCTAATCTTGATTGATTAATGTCAGCATGCCTTATCATCAGGATATTTTATTATGTGAGCAGACTCTTGTCTTACAGCTAAGTTTCAATCATTAAGTGATAGAAAAAAATAATTATTATATTAATGTAACTACTGAGAAAGCAACATTACTTTTGAGATGAAGATTATTTGCCCATGAGGAATGAATTCCTCAATTGTTTGTCAACTATTGGTTCTTTTCCCAGGCTGCAGTTTCAAGTCTGAAACAAGAATACAAGGAAAATGAGACCACTTTAGCTGAAGCTCAAGCATTGGCAATCAAGGTTCTCAGTAAGACCCTGGATATGACCAAGTTGACACCAGAAAAAGGTAAATAAATGCATTATATTTTTTTTTTTTTCAAACCTTTACAATTCCACTGCTGGAATACGGGTCTCCTCTCATATTAAGAGGGTTAAGGCCATAGTCTGCCACGCTGGCCAAGTGCATGTTGGCAACTTCACATACCTTAGAAATTTAAAAGAAAAGAGTGATAAAATAGAAAATAAAAATGTGACTGAAAATCTATAAAAATGTAGCTATAACGAGGAACTACGAAATGGTCAATAGAATTGATAATTGTGACAGCGAAACACAAAAAGTACACACAGAGCACTGAAAACATATTGCTACATTGCGACTCGTTTTTTACGATCATACCATAACGACGACGATTTGAGAACACAATTCGTACTATTAAAAAGTTTTGAACGTACATATTTCACAGGGCGGTTCCCAACTGTGTACGTACGCCTTTAATCCCGTCTATCCGTTCACTAAAACCAACACTCCCCGGACATTATCAGTGAAACATTTAATAACTTACCTAACTCTCCTAATACGCAACCGAACACCAGTAGTTGAGATGATTTGTGTACGTAGCTTCATGTTTTTTTTTAATTATGTATGTTCCTACATAACATTACATTTCTTTATCCATGTAAGAGTCAAAATACGAAAATATGTAGTCTTTGAAATCAGTGACGTTGTATGACAAATATAGAAAAATCACGGCATATCTGTAGGTAAGGATAGTTTTTGGCACTTAGTGCTCTTTGTCTACCCCTTACGTTACCTGGCGTAAAGATAACTGCTACATGGATATCCTCGTTATTTGCGTCATATTTAAACGATGTGTGACCTAACGATATCCGAATTTACAATTAAGTGATACGTTTGGTTATCTATTTACACAGTAGCGGTCGTAATGTTTACGCCTCGCTATGTAACCTAAAACAAATATTTGTGGCCCTTCGTGTAAATGTGTGTAATTCTATTAAACGGCGATCATTGTAGGAATACAGTTTCACCAGTTACGTTTAATTCATATACTGCTATTGGAATATAGTAGAATGTGAATTAAACCTAACTGGTGAAACGTGAGAGTATACTACGCTCCTCTGCCTACCTCTAAAGGGATTAGAGGCGTTAAAGAGGTGTGAAGTAGTGTACTTAAAGGCGAACGGCTTAAATATTACGCAGATGATGATGGGTGAGATACTCATAATACATTTTTTTTTCAAAAGAACGTCAACGGTTCTCTAACATATTATACTTACGAGTAAGTACATCGGCCTTTAATCAATGGTATAACTTCGCTAAAAAATTAAACAGAACGCTGGTAGTGGAGCTGTTAGATATTTAATTAGAGTACAATGTTCTCACTATATTTCCGCTATATTACTGCTATATTCCCGCTATATTCCCGCTATATTATCCAGCTTAATCCATTCCATTCCATTTTAAATATTGAGAAACAATTTAATTTTTCGTTACGTTTTGCCGTGATGGCGATAATAATAACTAGATGTATAAATAAATTTACGCTGTACTCTATGGCTATACAAGTTTATGGTAACCGTAGCAGTGTTTGGCTCAAAGATAAACAGATATCAGAAAGCTACTCAAGAAACACATACTTATTAGGTTAGCCAATCATGGCTATTACTGATTTAACCGATTCATTCAATGATTCATAGATATGTTTTTATGTAATGAAAAGCATAATATATTAAGATGTACGTCATACGCTTAGTTTAAACTAAGTCATTAGTGCAAGCGAAGTTGCTGTAGACTTAATAATTGGTTACTTTGTGAATTCTCTGTCTCTATGTAACAAGGCTTATGTTGCAACTAAACTTTCTAACAAGTGCTGCATTGTCGTTTCAGTGCAGATGAAATGTATATTATTAGGTTGGCAAAAACAATTTATTTAATACCTTACGGACAATCGTTGCCCACTTCAAATCTGTATAAAATTATGTAAGGATCTGATAAAAATATTAGTAACAAATACCTTTTACAGCTTCAAGCACAGAAAATATAGAACGCTTTTTTTCTATCAGTATTTTTTATAACGTCATTGGTGAGACGAAACAGCAATATAAAGTTATGATTCGACAGATGTGGATTAAAACCAGATCATGTATTGTGACATTTTCAGTCAAAATACAAAAAAAAAATACAAAAATACGAAATGAATTGACCATTGTATTCACTAAATAGAGGTGTTTATAACATACCTAATGTGATTAATAAAAAGTGCACAGTGTAATTTTACTTTGAGTTTTTTTTAATCATACCTGTAGCGCCATCTGTCATCTCAAAGGTGACTCTTTGCTGCTTGACACAAGCATCAATTATTTTTACACTCCAAACAAACAAGTGAAATATTCGTAACAAAGTCTGACACTATTATTGTACCCTCAATATGACGCCCTTGCTCTTGAATAAACCCTTTACTCCAGACGAATACAATTGCAGAGCCTATTTTCTCACAATCAACGAGGGAGTAGCCATTTATTTTATTTCAAACAGGAATTCCCAAAATGTAAGATATTTTATAATGCATCGCAGCACTACTATAATTAATATTACACATTAAGAAACATTCCTTGTCTCCAGAGAAAAGAATAGCGGATAAGGATTTCTGATTAAAATCAGGAGGGTTACAGGAGAGATTCTAATTTGAAACAACACTGAAACATCAAATCCACACTTTATGGTGCATTTTTGCTGCCTAATAGCAAAATTAGAATGTGAATTTTAGTAGCATATTAAAAATTATGTCGCGTTAAGTATGTCGCGGATACCTAAAAAATATTGATAAAATTATATATCAAAAATGTATTCACAATTTGACATCATACTCAAATAACCAAAAATGAGGTTTCAATTTTATTTTAAAATAGTTTTGTCCAAGAAAATATCCAAAACGTTGTCACCCAACTAAAGCCACTTGAAACGATCGCCGAATTAATTTCGTGGCGCACAGCAACGAGGGTACTCATACGGGAACTCACTTTATACGCTCTCTAGGCCCGTAGATCAGCTACTCAACAGAGAAATAACACTCTATATAACTGCTTAAATAAATACGTTAAGCCTCTATAGAGTTATTAGTATTAATAATTTAATTTGCTACTCTTTCGTTTACAAGTGAACGGTTAGAGACACCATAATTTAATACCATTATAAATTGGGACAGTCTCTCGTCTCTAACAAATTGACAACTACACATCAATATATAAAATGTATATTATTTTTCTTTTTACAATGCTTATTTATTATAAAAATGAAAGCTACCAAAGGCACAAGCAATTGCGTTGTAGCTAAAAGTCGCCGCAAGCCGTGTTTTTCATTTCAAATTCAGAACACGATTTAAGAAAATGTTCAGTGTCATTTCAAATGCACCTCAGGCGAACTGAGTCCGTAAATTAACTCCTTTGTCTGTGGCAGACAATTCAATTACGTTCGAAATAATTACAGCAGCACACCATTCTGTTAATTAGATATTGAATCATAAGATTATTATTCAAAATGTTAGTCTATAACCAAGTCTTGTAACCAAAAATATATGTAATTGTAACGATATTCTAACTGTACTTACTAAAATACGTAACATATACGTATTACAGCTTGATAAAACCATTAGGTACCAAATTGTATTTCATTTAGTATCTCTGTGCAGTAAATATTCTGCACGAAACATTATCCGCAGCGAATGCTATAATTATTCTGTACCAGTATTTTTAAAGGCCCATAATCGGAAATATTATTTTATAACTCTTTTATGACTCCGATAAGAAGCTGGTTTAAGACTGTTCTCAGTAAGCAGTTCTTTCTCGCCTCAGTATCTTCGTGGCCACGATTCATATGTATAACTGGGCCAATATGTTGGTTTATTTATACACTTTTTGGAAGTATACTTCAGATACAAATGTATAAGTTTCGCAATCAAATAACTTTAACATTATTTTAAGGTAGGAAATCTTCTTAGTTAAATCTTAATATGCTATTAGGTTAATATTAAGGCATATTTTATTAAAATTAATTAATATTGGATATTCCTACTACGATTTTCTAGGAGGAATTAGTAGTAGTGACTCGGAGTCTGGTTTTGTGCACGATGTATGGTCATATGCTCATCACCTATGTACCTATTCCATGTTAGCTAGTAAACTAAGCTGGACAAATGTGATATGGTACTATATTTCTCTGCCTATCTCTTCGAGAGTTACAGGACTGATGTTACACAAAATCTTAATTAATTTTTTAATGGTTGTACAATATGAAAATCGGAGTGACTCATAGAAGAGTAAGTATTTAAAAGTTTATTTATGTTCAACATAATTATGAATCACCAGTAGAAACGAAGTGCAGTCGTGACCACTTATACATATATTAGTACGTACTTGTACCTCGAAAACGGGTAATGTTCGTCATTATTAATCTCGACAGTAATTCACCAAATCCAACTTAACAACCGTCTAAATATCGTAAGTAGCTATATTGTAAATCGCTTAAGATAATTATAATTTCTAGAAATAACTCCAGAAATGCACCGATGTCATACAGCAATGACCGGTACATACACTCGTAGGTACATATTTAGAGACCCGTTGTCCCGCGGCCTCATTCGCATGAGCTTCAGCGCATTGTTTAAAACTTCACTATAAGCAATATTCGCTATACCGGTTTAGCTGATGCTCGGGTTCCAAGCGATGCATATTTTGTAATAATTTTTTGTTATATTTAATTTTATTACTCTTGATTTCTCCGAAAACGTAGTCACAGATTAGCAGTTCTTGCGTTTTCAACTATTTTGTTATATGTATGTATCTACGTCCTTTAAAAATAGGAGGTGGGTCTATTACCCTACAACGGGCACACATCTAGACTCTGAGCTAATATTAGGAATGCGGAATGAATTTCGAAAGGCCCAGGACCGGAGTGGCGCCGATTACGTTAGGCTTATGTCCGGCTGTGGAAATCGAGAGGCTGAGGATGATGTATTATACGTTTAGATAAAACAAAACTTTTTATGAAGACGTCTTCCTTATTCATAGTCTGAAACTATTTCATGTATTACATGCGTAATATACGCAAGCTTGCCGACAGCAGTGGATGCGACGAGCTGAAGATCGAACTCAGTAGCGTGCTATTGGAGAGCCTTATGTCCAGCAGTGGACAGAAATGGGCTGATAATGATGATGATGACACACGTGTAGTGACAGTCATATCTTTTAAATTGAAACACAAGTCGCTTTAACGACAATTACTTCACGATAAAAGTATATGTAGCAGTGCTACTTCGCCGATAGACCTTACAAAACTGAATAAGTCCTATTATCTAAAATATATTGTTTCACTACCTTTATCCCACACTAAATGATATTCTTCGTGATTTATTACACACCTATTTCATAACACAAAGAAAATATTGCCACAGTAGCACGATTGCTTCTCGTTTCTTGTTTCATCAACTCATCTATCCTTCTACGGCTGACCCAAGTCCCTCTCTACATAATTCGAATTAAGGCTGGTGGTTAAGTTTTGCTGGCTTAATTTTATTTCAAG
>DWDT01001542.1:0-15628 GCA_018245595.1 Microceris scylla | reverse complement strand
TGAAACGTGGGAGTGTTCTGCATTCCTCTGCCTACCTCTTCGGGGATTACAGGCGTGAAGTTACGTTTTAAGTATTTCGACTTCAGGAGTATTTTTATCGGATCGCTTGTCGATATTTTTATTTATCACATTTTGCTTATTATCATTTCACTAATCGTTTGCGCACAAACAATATGTTTTAGCTGAAGTGCGACTATGTAAGTGACCTTGATTAGTGTAATATAATTAAACGAAATCATATTTAGCTCCGATGTCACTAACTGACAACTGATATCTGATTGTGTTTTTACCATTTTTATCAATATTAATTATCCTTTCATAATTGATAAAAGTAATAACAATATTAATTGTTTTTTGTTATTTTAATTTGTAAACCTTACTTATCGGTTATCCATTGTTAATCAAGTAAGCTAAAATTGTTACGAAATAATTCGCTAATACCTGATAAAAATATGCGCATTCTGTCATTGATATATTACAAATTCTAATTAATTGTTATTATATCATCACGCCAGATCTGTTAAGCGGTAGATATGTAGAGAGCACCGAATGTCAAAAATGTTTACAGACCTTGTGCGCTTCTGAATTTGTCTGTATCTTTGCATATGCACCACAGTTTCACATTATACATAGTATTATATAAGCATAACTGACTAGATTTGTGCCCGGTGTATGTCAATAGGCTCACTCTCTACTCCATTCCTAGCATATTTGGTGATACCTCAGAGTACTACTCTCTTCTGCCTACCTGTTATTATTATTATTATAAATTAGATTGGCATATTTGCAAATCAATAGCCAATTTAAATTAAAGTATGAAATTGACGTCACAGCACTACTTGGAGATAAAACGACTCTATAATCCAACGTGTAATTTTGCATCCGGCTCTATCTAATAATCTGGTTGCACAGATCCCGTAATAATGATCTTTGCCTACTCTATTTTCCCCTTTTGTGATAAAAATTCGTTTAAGTAAGCTCTTTGAGATGGTTCCTTCTCAGCAATTTAATATAGCCTTCGACAGCGCTTTGTCCTGTTTGACCGGCGCCATATTAAACGTTGCTATGGCAACGAGGTATATAACAACCTATTGCCGTCAGGAAAATTATTTGTAGCTAAAATAAGCCGCGTATTTCAGCTGTTTACAGCTATTTTCAGAACTCGTGTTGACCTCTTGAAATCTTTGGTGAAATGTATTGACCAAATGATGATATGATTACTGTAATATGGATACTATATTATAATATGACTACTATATTGCAATATGGATACTATATTACATTATGGGTGCTACATTATGGATACTACATACCTATATTACAATATAGGTACATATATATTTAATATGGATACTATATTATAATATGGATACTATATTATGATATGTGTACCTAACCATATAATATAGACTCTACTATCATCATTTAGTTATTTATTTTGGCTGTTTTCTTCTTTTATTCGTTTGCCCTCGCGTTCGTTTTCTCACGTAAATTTTTAAATAATATTCACGGTTTATTTTTCTAGTTCACTCATTCGTTTATTTATTTCATAGTTTTGTTATACTCACGCGCAAGATATTACAAAACATGCAAGCAAGAAACCAACTGCAAAAAGAGCAGATTATAATCTATGTTACTAACTAACAAAGCTTCGCTTTAAAATCTGAATGAAGCAAAAGTTCCGAAGTGTACAACCGTTCATAATGTAAAACGCCAACAAGTATAAGTCGTGAAAGCCTAAGTTTCCAAGTCATTACATTTAATAAACGAAACGGAAAAGCAAACGTAAAATAAAGAACAAAGCCGCCCCCAGGTGTACTGAAACCTAACTTCGCGAAGCTTGACTTTCCTTCGCTTTGCGAGATATCAATTTGTTCGCGTAATTGAAATTTTCTATTCTCTGTTTCAGATAGGTCGGTTTGCTTTAATAAAATAGATATCAGGAGTCGCGAAGGACGGGCTATGAATATTCTCTATCAATGTTTAAGTTTATTTCTAGCCAAGTAGCCACTCTCTGTAGCATTTTCTTTGTTCGTTTTAATATGAATAATGGTATGTCGATGATAATGCAAAAAAATATAAAATAATCTTGTCAACAAATGCGACATATATTGCAGACACATTATTTAAAAAAAAAACATTAAAACAAATCGTGATATTCGTGTAAAAAGCTACGATTAAAAGCTAGTTAAAACATTTATACTATGCATATGTATACAATGTTACTTAGATTACTAAATTCTTATAGTAATATTCAGCATGAAATTCAATTATCTGTTCATTTCCTTAAAATCATAACAACGCAAGAAAAAACGTTAATATAATACTAAGTAATACGTAGAGTTTCTACGTAAATCCATTAGATAATGACTCTACTTCAAGCGTTGTGAGCTTTGACATTATAATTTAATAAGTTTGTCACAAGATTACCTTACATTACTAATTGTTACTCATACTCTAGCTTCGCCTGCTCGTGAAAGGAGGGAGTCTTCGCGCAAGATTAGAGGCTGCATAAGTACCTAACAGTGTTTAGTTTTGTAGACTGTGACCTCAACATAATGACGTTAGACACAAATTAACGACGCTAATTATATGAATACATGTACATATAGGTAATATGTTTTAATATCTAATCATAGAGAAGACATTTAAAAAAGAAATCTAATTCGCGTTATAATATTGTGTTGAGAAATGTTAAGTTAACATTAAGAGTTGTGAATACTGTTAATATATAAACATACTCAGCCTTCGCACGGGAAAATCTACAACACATCTACCGTTAAGAAATTGATTCCATAACGCGTTTTTGTTTGTAAAATACGATAAACATAAATCCCATTTTATCAAGTCCAATACATATAAACTAGTTTTACAGTAATATTTACTGTATTAATAGATATACCATAAGACATTCACGTTCGATCTATTATTATACCTTACCATTTACTTTAACACATAACACCTATTACTTTTATGTAATTAAATATTTCCAATTGTACAGTTTAACTAACATGAATATATGGCGTCATTTGGGCCTTCATGAGTAACGTCTAGTACCATACTTCTAACGATTTACGTCACAATTATCAAAGAATATTGCTCCGCGGCAGCTGCCCGGCGCCAGTGAGGAACTGCTCTACAAGTTCCCATTAAACTACTGACACGAGCTGATCGATGGAGTGGAAAACGCATGGAAATTGTCTCTATATTTACATATTATATTTTATACACCAGAATGCGCTTAGACATTTATATAATACTGTGTATATTCGTCTCATTAATGAGTTATTAATTGGGAATTTCAGTTGAAATATCAATGGTTTTTATCCATGGTGTTTAAATTCAAGATACTTCTTATAGAAACTCCATGTTTGTGTACAGTTTACCATATGTTAACGACTAACTTAACTAAAGAAGTATAATGATATTCTACCGAAAGATCTTACAGTATACACTACACTTTATGCACCATAAGAACAAAACAGCAGGAACAAAATTGGTCAAGAACGATAAGCAGTCTTATCGCTAAAAGAGCGATTTCTTCCGGGCAATCTTTACAGGAGGCAGTTTGCTTAAGTAAAAAGAAAAACTCTTATGTAAAATGAACGCCAGGTTCCCAACAAAAAATCTCGCCCTATTAAACTACTGAGATCTAAAATTAAACCAGGTTCTGTCTACACTTTTATCCTAAACAGATAATCTGTCGAACACACCCTCTATATTACTAGATATAATATTCAAAGTATCTAATATGATAGAAAGTATTCGTATATCTTCTTCTTTTTCTTAATTGTGTCCCCGTGCTTGAGGGTCGTGACCACCAAAGGTCGTTCTTCTTGTTAGGGCTCTCCAGGCCTTCCTACATTGGGCTGTGTAAATAGCCTTATATATAGAAGTATCTAAATGTGACAGAAACCAAGAGGTAGCGAGCTATATTCAGATAGAAGTGAAATTTATTTGAGAATTTAATATTACATACACTTGTATACTAACATAAGAGGATTAATAACTCGTGTGGCATGGGTTGTAATCCCGGATAATATTGTAGAACCTAAGTCCCCGAATCTCCCTTTGAACAAGTATATTGCATTGTGTTGAAGATACATGACGAAATATATTTTTCTTTCTCATGTATTTTTCTCGTGAATTATCAAAAGATGTTTTTTTCTTTCTCATGTATTTTTCTCGTGAATTATCAAAAGATGATTTTTTCTTTCTCATGTATTTTTCTCGTGAATTATTATCAAAAGATGTTTTTATATTGTATTGAATTTTCCTTTATGACTACCGATGAATACCCATCTATATACATAGTTTAGAACTTGTTTATTTTCGTTTGTTAATTATTCATTATTATTTTTACACAGCTTTTTTATTTTAGTTGTTGCCACCTATTATTTTACATTTTTCTATGACTTTGTGCCTGGAAACCGGAAGTTAGCAAAAAAACGTACCTACATGTATTCATCGATTTCAAAATTGCAGTATCGTTAATGAAAAAATTGTTATTTAATAATTGTGATTTGCAGAAAAACGTTGATGTTGCGAGTACATCGCACGGGAATTCAATAATAATAATGAATTTTATTAATAATAATGAATTTGTGTGGCCAGCGTGGCAGACTATGGCCTTAACCCTCTCAATATGAGAGGAGACCCGTATTCCAACGGTGGAATTATAATGGGTCGATTATTATTATTATTTAATGAATTTTATTAATGTTATAGACATAATTACTTTAAAGTCTACTGTCACGAGTAACTAAGCCACTAGCAATGCGCATTCACATTTCTGCTTTACAGAGCTCGTTAGCTGTTGGCCATTTTTATTAGGATAATGACAGCCGGACAACTTTATCGGCCGCGAACACAGCATAAAACTTTACAATGCCTCGCGAACTCATTAGCGACCGTCCCACTCGCGCGTACGGCTTACCAACGCGTCGGACAAAGATAGCAAATAGTGGATGGTTGTTTAATATGTGCGGGATTACACAAAACCCAAGCTTATATATGTACGATGCGGAGACCGCAGGCCGCGAACTCTCGTAAACTTTATCTGCTACTTGCTTGTTCAAATACTCGGATACACATGTTGGCGCAGTTACATAACGCTTTGTAGTCGCGTTTGTGGTGAATCGGTAACTTAAATTACAACTGTGTCGTCGCTCGTGTGTTGAGTTAGTCGTCTAATTGCTAAACGGTTCATATGGCTATGTTCCATTAAGTAAGACTGCCATGAGATCTGACTACATATTAAGATGGTTTATAAGTTCGTATGAGTGCCCCTAAGGGAAGCCTGTGTCCAGCATAAGACAGACAAGCTGATCATGTATGTATGTATTTGAATCTGTATTTTTAGGTATATGAGATGACGATATATAAATTCAGTAGTGTTTAGCCGGAAGTTCAAAAGCTCGTGTCCATCAGTAGAAAGTAAAACGAGTTACAGCGCCGATAGCATCAAAATTTAATTTGGCTCCACTCCCTTTAACCCCCAGCTGAATACTAAATAAACGATCCACTTGCTTTGCAAGCAGACTCTACATAATATATAGTAGCTAGCTAGAGTTAAACCTTAATGGAAGTCCTTTGTACAGCGCTGCTGGACGCTGAATAGATGCAGTATTTCCTTCTGGCCCCAAGGTTCAGCAATTTAGTTGACTCTACACTGAATTCCTTGGTTAATATAGTTTTGAATGGGTTAAAACAAATTACTTATTATGAATAGAAGTGGCTAGCTTAATTTATCAATTCATTCATCAAAGCCTTGAGAGATAGAAAGTACTTGAAATTTCGATTATTTTTATAGACATGTCTATGCTTTGTATAGACGCAGCAATAGATACCAATTTAACTTTAAACTTCATTGCAACTTACATTCAATCCAAAATCAGATACCATTTTGGTAAATTATAATAAAAGGATTTTTAAAATATATGTACTCGTATTTTGATGATTATTCTAATAAACTCATAATTAACAGTAATTACTTTCTAAATAATAACCTTCATGCTGTAAGATCTTTTGATATCAAATTCTAATGAAATCGTTTCGTTGTATTTCCATTTATTACTCAAAATACGTTGGAACACAATTGATACCCGTGTGTTTTCAAATTAACGACTTGGCAGAATGTTATCTCTTTCGACCAGTTATTAGAAGCACAGCTTAGATGTATTTAAGCTAGCTTACTTATTCAATAGGATTATAAGTAAGACTAGCAGAAACTTTACCAAAAAAAAAATATGATTTTTGGCACTTATTTTATTAAAGTACTCTCTACAGGACACAATTTTCACTATTCTATTCCCTTAATAAGCTTAAAAACTATTTCGTCATATTTTCAGTTCATAGACGTATACTGCTGTATAAAGGCCTCTCCCAAAACTCAATTCACTCACGATCCTCTGTTATTTCAATCCACCTGTACCTTGCGACCTTGACCAGGTCATCTTACGTACGTAACTTCACGCCTGTAATCCCCGAAGAGGTAGGCAGGGGAATGCAGGTCATCGGTTCATCTAAGTATGGTCCCGTCTTTTTAGTGTCGGCGGAAACATGGTCGCCACTAACGTACCATAAAACTATACCATAGATCTACATATTTATGACATTAAACGTCAAGATACATTGCCTTCTATATGATTTAAAGTATTTATTTTAATTTCAGATCTTCTTTGTCAACTGAATAACTTTGACATTATCTTAATTATCTTTTTATATACTTCAACATTTAAAACTAGTTATTATACCAAGGTTGGCTTGAAGATTGATTAAGGTAATAAATGTCTGCTCTATGCCGTTCTATTGTCTATTGTTGTTTAAAAATCACAAGTTTTAGTGTTTCGCCTTAACGCGTTGGTAATTTTATCTGAACGCCGCCTACACCGTCTGAGCCGACGAATTTAACGCCGAAAGACAATGACGGTCTCAGCGCAAAGATTAAAAGTAATAAAGATATGAAAAACTCTTTGAATAATATTTTTAGTAAGAAAAGTTCCCCTTTGTAAGGGAAAGCTGAAAAATTACACCCTCGCCGTCTCGTGCCGGGCTAAGAGGCTTATTTCGCGATTTTATAAGAAAAACCTCTCAATTTTATTTTATAGGAGCAATGTTTTAATATCCTTAATATTATTAGTCTTCTTAATATTTTATATGTATATTATGTAAAGTGCAAAACTTATATGTGCTACTTCCGGGTTCTTTCTGGTTGAGTTTGGATTTGTGCTCGATGTATGGTAATAGAGTCACTACTAATTTCAATCTAAGTAGTATAAATATATCATGGCTATTTTGCAATCGACGTTAGTCATTATTATCAATGTAACATACATGTACATACATATTAAATACGAGTATAAATATAATTTTTTCACATTAAATCTTTAAACATTAAACAGGCGTCTTTAGTTCTAGTCTAGCTTCCACCATCCGTTGTATTCAACTCCTCATAATCGTCAGCTTCATACTCTTTTATGGAACAAAAGACCACCTGGTCTCCTATCATATTTTTAAACAAATATTACTTGTTTATCCGTCATCAGGTAATATTACTAAAAATCTTTGCAGTGTATATCGGGATATCTTATTTTTGAGAAAATATTTATTTTCTTAAAAGAAAACTCCAGGATTCCGTTCCATTCCGAGCGAAGCCGTTTCGCTAATAAATTGAAGAGAACGAAAATTGCCGCTCGGCTAATTTCACTGAAGCCTCTATCGGTAACCCTCTGGGGTCTTGCAGTGAAATTTGCGGTAGGACTCGAATCTATTACGCTAATTTATTAAGCTGATTCGCAAATAACTTTCGCGAGACAGATTAAAAAGAAAAAACAGAAATTGGATAGGATTTTTAGGTTGTTTCGGTAAAATATTTAATAAGCTTTGTAAAATGTTACAAAAAATTTTACATCGATGATTGGAGCTCAACGAATTTTATACGTGTATGAAACGTTTATCTTTTAATACAAGATTAATCCTGTTATCCATAGAGTCATTGAAAGAATAAAAACTATCTCTACAAATACGTTCTATCAATAAAAGCTACCCTACTCGTATTTTCTCTATGGACACAATTTTCCATAGATCAATATCTATTATTTTAGTTTCTTTTAATCATTTTTATTAATCAGACAGAGCTACGCAAGTTTTGTGTCTCATTCGCATGTCCTATGAAAGGTATAATTCTTTCTCCTTTGCACTTTGGCATAGGTAGGAATGTTCTAAATTTAAACTTAAAACGGCACTGTAACTCAGAACTACATTTCGTTCACGTAATATATGGAGGTAACGTAGAGGCTTCCCGCCTTTTCTATATATGTTATTGTTTGATTCGGTTGATAAGGAAAATGTTATAATGTGGTTCCCTATATATTTTTTTATGAAAAATTCTAAGATTTTTTTTCATGTTCCCTCTTCCAGTAAAAATGCATTAGTGTATTTGATATATTTAGTGCGTTAAAATGAAATTTTGATATTAAATGTAATAAGTTTGGGCATTAAATACAATACACTGTAAACAAACAAACACTGCAAGATAAGTTATTAGTATAAATTTAAAAGTTTAATATATTTCATTCCAACTCGAGATATAAACCATTAATTCAATTAATTTTATGATAAACATATTTATTTTAAGACAGTGTTATAAAATATCATCATACTATAATTAAATTTTAAAACATTTATTACGGTCTAAAGAAAATTATTTCTTGTTTCTAATTTGTGCCAAATGCGTTTCTTCACGATTCGAGAAAACTATTTACTCGCCATTCGTTCGGTAAGTTCGTGAAACTATGGAACAAGAACACGACGCGAGAAAGTTTCGCACAATATGAAATTTCGCGTGACAGTAGAAATTTTGTCCAATTTCAGTTCAAATATATCGATAGTTTCATATTGCGATTAAAGTGTAAAGTTTCATGAAAGCAAACAAACATATTGGTTTAAATTCGTATTGTTTTTGTTTTGTACAAATATTGAAAATTGATGGCTGTTGAAATTTGATATATGGTATAATGTCATGATAAAATGATAATAATGTTAATTCACAAATGCTATGACGAGCATCCTTCTTACAAAGCATACGTCTTACGAAAAGGGCTTAGCACCAATTATGTTTGCCTCAGTACTACTAACATGTGTCAAGTCATAGCCGAAGACTCTAAAATCCTCAAATCACATTTTGTTGAGGCTCAATTCAAAAGAACAATACTATAAACAAAATAACTCAATAAATATGTTCTTAACAAGAAGTACATTAGATACACATTCTTTTATATAACCCTTTATTGCAAATTGTAATATTAAAATAATAATAATAATCGACCCATTAAAATTCCACTGGTGGAATATGGGTCTCCTCTCATATTGAGAGGGTTAAGGCCATAGTCTCACGCTTTATAATATTTTTCTCATTAAATATAATTTTTTTTGTATAACTCGAGTTGTCAATAATTATATAAAACTCTTGTTTTGTACTGTCTTCAGTACAACAAAAATTACAAGGCTTAAAGAAAATCAGACAAAGTCATTAACGCATAAACAAGAGGATTAATAAGTAAATGTTAACTTTCGTTAATGGACGCTTCCAATATAGAGCGTTTTTATTGTTGACTGAATTAATGAAAGTGATTAGGGCGGACGCACCCCCTGCTTTATCGCATGTCCGGTTACATTTTCCTTTTTATTATTTCCAATCGATGGGAATGGGCGCCGGGGGCTTAGCGACCGTGGTGTACGAGCTAGAGGGCAAACGCCCCGGAAATCAACTGATGGAAAAAAACCAGCAAAAATTGTGCTTGATTATTAGGTTCATTGCTTTACGTATATCTCGTGGGAATATGATATCGCTGTTGTTAGATTAACGCAATCAATAAATCCGATTAAGCCCGCGGGTATCACAAAATTTAATCTAAACATAACATCTCATGGAGAATGCCATACAGTCGTTATTAAAACTCATTGCAGAGATAATCTAGTGTCTAGTCTAGTCTAGTCTAGTTTTTGCGATCGATTCGAATATTGACGTGCGCCTCTTTAGAAATTATTTAAATTATCGTTAAAAACAACTTATCATAACGGTCAAATGGTATCTTCTCAGCGTGGCAAACCTTAAGGACCAAACCTTAAGGACCTTCCAAGATGAGACCCTTGCCTTAGTACGGAAAGATGAACACGAATGATAGGGGACATAAATAGTTATTTGTAACGATAATGTTAATCCGCTTGTACCTACTTCTATAAGATGCAAAAACCACGCATTAAAACGAAACGAAGCCTTCCTTGACATCTAAAAATTAATCACATCGTTTTCAGAAGATATCTTGCGATCGGACAAGTCCCTGAAAATGAAAAATTAATTCCCTTGAATACGCCCCGTGATAGGCGCCGATAATGGCGGCCTTTCTACCGATTGACTGATGACATTATAGAAATGAGTGGAACAAAATGGACAATGATTATATCTATTAGGCGCTATAGCGTCCTGTAAAGTACAATACATTCAAAGTTATATTAAATGGGTGTAAAACCATTATATAAAGTCAAATTGACAAATGGTAAATCAATGGGTTTCGTATAAAAACAGTAAAGGTTATTTATTTATTCATTCTTTATTGTCGGTAACGAAGGGCGGACTTAATGCCAAGTGGCATTTTCTACCAGTCAACCCAGGTGATGATGAGAAGTTGGGGTAGGCACGTAATAATATAAATTAAATTTAGTATTTAATAAGCATTTAATAGATTACGAACACTGCGGTATACAGGTTTCCTTACGTTATGTTCCTTTGTCGTTGTAACAGGTGACATTTAATTTAAAAATGTACTATTTGGAATATTCCAAGATGCATGGATTCCAACTCTTGACATTAGGACCTCAAGTTTAAATACAGACCATTACTAACTGCTATACGATTTTTAACACAACAAATGTTGCCAATTTGTTCGATTACATCGGCGTCATTTAGAACTTATATGTCATAATGTTGGTAGCGTCGCACCCTCCCGCCTCACAGTTCACATAAATATTTATAATAAGTCCTGGTGCGACTTACCTTGATCGTATTGATTATATTGTTTGCTACTTTACTCCAGCGTTTTTGAAAATATTATAATGTAAATAATATTTTAATGTTGTGGAAGACGTAAATATTCTTAATATTCATATATTTATCTTAAATGGGCATGTTTTTCAGGAGTCGAGCATCCAGGATCCGTCTCAACCGTAGGTTTCGCCGATTCCTTGTTTATGGCGTCGGAGAAGAACCGTGAGTATAATCATCAATTCATTATTTTGAATAGTATCTTTACATTTGGAATGCATGTTTTTTAAACAGTTTATTGCCGCGGTTAAATGTATCGGTATAGTTCCAATCAGTTTCTTATACGAAAATAATTTATTACTATCACACAATGCAGCATTGGGTATGGGTTTTCAAGAAAAAGCGGCTATAACGTGAATCATATTGGCTGTATTAATTAGCTATTTTTCCACTTTAAATATCTGCGGGTATGTTACTAGTAACTTAGTCAATAAGTGAAAAATGTTCGTATAAATTGTTACAGTGTATACGAAAATGTTCCTGACCGTAACCGCAGGCCCCGAGGCCCGCGACGCCAGGTAGCATTGCGGGGCAGTCATATTTTAGAATGTCTAGACGAGGTATATAATATAATTTTAATTATTTTGTTACATAAAACTCTGTATCACTGCTCAATACAATCATTATTATTCTTTTGATTTCATGGAGAAATTTTGTATAGACACTCTTATGAATAATTAACGAATATTGAAGTGAGGTAAAAAAGGAATTAGAGATGATGGTGATCTGAAAGGGAACTACAAGAGGATGAGAACTATTTTGAATGGTACTGCTATATTGGATTAATACTTTACAGTTAACCGACAAATTGGCCGCCATACACAACCAATTGAGTGACCTGAAGGCACTTTTAACTCAAATGCAGCAGGAGTCAGCAATTCATATGACTGGATAGAAGATGGTTATGAGGTATTGACACTATTATCAGTTAATACTAGTTTCATAAGTAATTAGTAGTAACAATTTAACCCTAGTTTTATTATGGCCTTAATGTTCTCATTATGAGACAAAACCCATATTCCATTGATGGAATGGTAAAAAAAAGGGTGGAAATTTTATTTATTTTATTTTAATAGGTGTCAAATCTGTCTGTAGCATATTAGTTGTCAGTGATGAAAGCAGTAGGTATTTATTAACAATAAGATTATCTTCAGCCTGTTTTAATTCACTGCTGGCCATAGGCCTTTCTAAGCCATGATTTTAGCTAATAATTTCATAAAACATATTAATTCTGAAGGAACTAAAATAAAAATTATTATACTATGTTAACCCGGCTCAATGGTCCAGTACTTAGTACATCTAGTGAAAGTTTACTTTTTACTTACACTTGGGACAAATATTTCCATGATTCACTTTGATTCATCATGATCAACTTTATCAGTATTGTGATATAGAAAGAATAGATGTAGTGAATTGTAATGTAAATAAATAACAATGAAGATGTAAATGAACCACCATTCCCTCATATCATTGAGAAATAACATTAATAAATAAAACTTTATTATCAATCTAAATTATAAGGAATCTTTTTAATATGTAATATCATGCCTGTTATCCCCGAAGGGGTGGATAGAGGAGTTAAGTATTCTCCTACATTTCACCAGTTATGTGTATGTCCCATAGAACAGGCTATGAGCTTATTGCTATACACCGGGCATAGATTCTGACTCAGTCATTACCAGATATTCTAAATTAGAAATATCCAATAGTACCCGACCCAGAATTTGAAACCAGGACCTCTTGACCGACAGTCACACTTGCAACCACTCGGCCAACGAGGCATACAATATTTTTAATGTAAATAAAAATTCTTTTTTAGAACAGTGAGAAGAAGGCGTCACCACCGTGTCTGCAACTATAGTACATGCGATATTTGAAAGAAAATGTTAATTGTATCCATTGACTACTCAGTCTCAGACCTAGGTTATCTGTGTGCTGATGTAGATGTTTGGTTATAACACATCTGTTCCTTGCTAATGCTGTTCATGATTTCCAGTAACAGTCCAAAGGCGTTATTCACAAACAGGACTGTCTTATTGTGTTGAAGGACAGAGTTAGTGATCAGTAGGATGCAGTATTTATTTATTTGCTTCATATATATAAGATTACATATTAGTAGCCAGTGTCACATTTTCCCAACATATACAGATCTCTTTCAGTTTTCATTATTAAGTATAACATGCTCAGTCAAATAACTTTACTGATGGTATCACACAAGATTATTGCAGCTTTCATAAACTTAACAACCCTGTTGTGTTACACTTTTCCAAGAGGACTGGCATTGTAAACCAAAGATATTTTCTTATTGCCTGGGTTATTCATATAAAATTGTAATAATTATGTAATCTTTAAATTACACCAGTTTCATATAGTTGTTGATTTTCGAATGAGCTGAATTTTTTCTTATGATCATAAATCAACAACCTGTTATATATTACTATTCAAATATCTAGATCTACCCAAGAGAATCAAACAATACAATATATAAGTAGTGTTTTAATATTCATTGGTTGATCTTCATTTATTTTAGGCATGATAGTCAAGAAATTTTAGTAAACTGCTTGTTTTAAGAGAAACCATGTCAAAATACTTTGTTATGTATTTCGTAATTTATTATATATTAAGTGTAATTTACCTAACATTAAATAAATTCTTCAACTATGTTATTAATAGACTTTTTATTCATTGATAAGATCCGAATTGAATATCAATCAATAGTTGTGTGATTCCAATTACAGCAACATTTTAAATCTAGATTTAGCTGTGACTTTGTTTTTCTTTTTTTAGGCATATTGCCAGTAGGTAAATCAATTGAAAGCTATAGTACTCAAAGAAAAAAACTTGCAGTATGCTATGTTTTTGTACTGGCTATAATAACTAAGTACTATGTTTTACTTGAACAAAACATTAATATTAATAATTGATATATACCTACTTAATAGTATACTTTGCTGATGTTGACAATTATTGGAAATTTTTCCAATTTTTTAAATACTTTGGATATTTACGAAGATGAATACATGAATGGTTAATATAAACAATAATTTAATTGTTAGCAAAATCGGTAATCTCTGAAAGTTTATACGAATCTACAAAGTTTGGACGTAATATTTTAACGTATTTTATAAGCGTTCATATCAAAAAGAAATCTTTTACATCGTCATCGGCCTATTTCAGTCCTTTGCTGTAAATAGGCCTTCTCTAATGGAGGCCATTGCGCCCTGTCTTCGGCTATTAAAATAAATTCAAAACAGAATGTATAGGTATGAGAAAAAAAATTCTGTTAGAAAGCAGCGCCATCTATTGCACATTGTAGCAAGATATTCTGTATTAAAAATATTTAAGTGGTTCATCGCCTTGGTATGGAAATTATAGTAATAGGTATTGTAAATCTAACATATTTTTCGTTAACACTATATATTAAATCAAATAGTGGCAAGGTCTCTACATGATAATTTACGCAGTTCGGGGAAAGACGTAACCTGGTTCGAACTTCGAACATAAATTACACCAAAAGAAGTAGGTACAGGGATTTGCAAAATTTTATGACAAGATAGCTAATTTTTTATTGTTATCAATATTAGGCGCTTTTTCATTGCGGGAAAACATTCTTTATATAGGGAAATACAAAAATTACTGCTGACATCTCATGCCCAACTATTAGAAATTTAATGAATAAATCGATCAATTGCTATGACTTCTAAATAAAAATGTTAAAAAATAGTACATATGCTATCTGTTATATTATTTCCTGATGCAATATCTATGAACAAAGTTTGAAAAATTTTCAGAAATTTCATGCCATGATTTTCATATAATTTTATGTATTCATCATTTATATGTATTTATAGAGGAACTAATATCACTACTAAACATAAATAAAGCTTAGTAATATTTTGCTACAAATTGCTCAGTATTACATCCATTAGCAATACGGTGACATATCTTGTCGGCCTATATAGGTACCTACATATTTGGAGATCGTACATGCCCTATCAATTTTCCTGATATCTCTAACTACACTTATGTGGATTGACAAGTCAATCAAAGCACGTAGCTATTTTTTATATTTAAAGTTTGATAGTGTTGGGGCGAGGATAGAATACATCCTCCTACCTCATACCGGGATATCAGGGTGTAGTAAAAGGCGACTAAACCCGGTTCTGGCTAGTCGCAGCTTAGGCAGTGCGAGAGACCTTGCTGAGTGATCCTCACGTGGGGATTATGAGAAAGTCCCTCTAAGGGAGGCTTATTTAATAGACTTAGACTGGCAGATCATGATTATGAAAATGTGAAAGAATTCTAATGAATATAATCGCATTCATCTTGAGAATGAAATCTTAAATAATATTATTTCAGCGTATTTATTCTTCTAATAATCTTCAAAATATTAACGGGTTTTTGATTCAAGATGTGTACCCGATGTCAATAGAATCACTCCCCATTACATGAGATGTAACTATAACCTATGTGGTCAAAAGTGGTGGTTATATACGATGTTGTATTTGTAAAATCAACTTTAAA
>DWDT01001541.1:0-15633 GCA_018245595.1 Microceris scylla | reverse complement strand
TATTTAATTGCCAGCAAACATTACATTCTCACGCTACAAGAATACAAATTGTGGATAAGAATTCATCCTTGGTGAATTACGTATTTACCTATAAATAGTACCTACAATACGTCTAAGTTATTTGTTACTTATGAACTTCAATTGATCCGTCCATAGTCCACATCAATGATCAGTCCACTGCCCAACGTCCAAACATAACAATATTTACGGCTACGGACCGTCCAATCTGTGTATAACACGACAATTATAGCCGTCGTGTGTCACCGGCGACCGGTGAGGTTGTTCTCGTAAATTAGTCGCGTTTCGCCGCGGACTGGTTTGTGAGCCGCGACAGTGCCCAAACACTTTAAATCGGAACACACCTATGTTAACCTTTGTGTATTCGGTAAATTACGAGTGTACCTCATGAAGCAATAACCCATATTCTTGTGCATTATATTGATACTTATGTCTTATATATACTTTACAATACATTACATACACTTTATATATATTACATTACGTATATGATAAATTACATGTACTTTACATTACATTACAAATACTTATTGATATTGTACATCATATATTACATTAACGTACTTACAGTTTAAAAATTAGGGTCCTTTTTTATATTATATGTTTGAACGATGGGGTAATTTGTGAAGAATCCTGCTGCATAAGGGATTTGCATGAGGTTTCCTATAGAGTGTGAAATCTGCAAATAACTATTATAGTAAACTGTGGCCTCCAAATTCGTTGCCAAAATAACATTTATGCGTTTTTGATTATCATATAAAGATAATACACGTTTAACATGTACACTATATTTTTTTTAAATTAAGCGGAATATAATAATCATCTTGAATTTATTTCTGTATTTAAAAAACTTTGTAATATTCCGTGTGAAACATTGCTCGAAGTTTAATTTTAATTTTAAAGGAAATAAACCTAAATTACAAACTGATTAACATATAGAATATACTACACGTATTATACGGTGCTTGACCCCCCTTGTCGCGATTAATTTATAACAAAAAGCTGTTGATATAATTTGAACATAAATTAAATACCGTGAAATTGTCTAACATTGTGAGATAAATTCTCTAGGCGTGACTAATAAAGGTGACCGCTCCGATTGACTAAGACCAAAGCGGGCCGCTAATGTCTCAATTTCGGGAACAGACCTACACCGTGAAGAAAACATACCGCCCTCTGGTGACTCCCACTGTGACACTGAGTTTGCTAGGTGACTTATCACTGTACGGTTGCACAGTGCTATAAATTAGGTAATTACGTGACAACAAACCCGTGAGAGATCGCACCGTGGGCGAGACGAAAAATCGGAGACGGAATAGCCCCCCGCTGGCTCGGACCTCACCGGGCGGCGGGTGGAGGCACATCGAACGCTCCTGTCACATCACGCTAGGATCGCCACACGGATATTAAAATATCGGAAAACGTCAGGACTGATTGGTCGCAATGTCGGTCAAACGAATATACCGTTAAAATGGCAATAAATAGACATGCTACAGATTACGCTAATCTGGAAATTTAGCCAGGTACTTGACTGTAGACAACAAAGCATTAAGGATATAGATGGATTAAGATTAAGGATGCATAATACATTTTACGACTTTACTTCTATGTTCAATTAAAGAAGGTTGCTTAAAAAGTAAATAAAAATTGCGTGTAGAATAGAAACGGAATGTCCTAATGCATTTAAGTTTAGTGGCAATGGGAACTCTACATGGGACCGCCTTTGTTCGCCCAAATTCGCTATCCCTTTTCGCCGGTTGGAAATGCGCTCAAAAAACGAGAGGAGCAATCGTCGGCAGAGCCTTTGCGCCGCTCTCATCATTTTTCACGTCTTATTCAATAACTCGCTGCGTAGTCGCCGAGATAGTAATCGAGTTTTGAAATATTTCGATGGGAGAACGCTACATTCCCAAGGATATGGTGTTACTTTGCGTGCGGAATGTAGAGTATATATATATATTGTTATGTGTATGCAGTCGCGGGTGTTCTCAATCGGTTTGATGCATTTTTAATGTATCCAACATTTTAGTCACGTATTTATTGATACCGCCAATAAAGCGATCTTTTTCAATCTTGGTAGAGCATACGAGTATGTGGAGCAAGACTTTTTTATTACTTTGCTTAATTAAAGTTAAAGTATGGTTTTATAATGTATGTACTCGTATGTCATAATAACGTTTAGGATTTTTAATGGATAAAACCGATACATCATTGGTTATTGTTTTGCTACACCCCTTTTGGCTCTCACTTCTAGGCGCTTATTTGTGTTGCAGGTCCTTAAATATTTAATGATTACCAAAACCAAAGATTATCAATGACCATAGTATGAAATAAATATTGAATTAAAAAATAATAGGTACTGAAATGCGTTTTATTAAAATATTATTGTTTATATTCTTTTAAATGAAAAATAAAAATGAAATAAACACACATTTAAACTTTGTTTAACATTTTAATGTTTCCAAAAGAAACCATGTCACAATAAATTGTACCTACGCACGTGTATATGTTAATGAATTTATAAACGCAGATACGAATACCTAACGGCTTGCATAATTCGGAAATTAACAATCAAAATCGCATTTATTATGCGCATATACACGTGAAAGTCATAAAAACCGGACGCGAGGTATAAAATGCAAGAAAACCATCAATGAATCAACTAATACCGGTGCATTTGCATCACGGCGCACATTATGTGTCCGACACAGAAGCGTCAACGCGTTACGAACTGTAATGTCATTTACATCGACAATACACAAGCGTATGTTTGAGAACGCTTTGTGTAAAAGAAAGGAGTCCAACACTTTGTTTGGTCGGACAATTGTAAAAATGATTACTGGCTGCAGTCGGCTACTTTAGCGGATTAACGCTTTTGTGGCCGAATGTACCTATGTATGTATGTGCGTTCAGAAACTGTTTATTGAATGCCAAAGCAGGTACAGTTACGGCCATTGAGTGGTACACCAGATGCTAATCTCAATAACAAAGTGTTTAGTTTTGCAAACTGAGCGTTTTTGCGTTTGCGTATCGGATGCGATCTGGCGCGCTGGACGCTTTGACGAACCGCGTTTTATAAGCTATTCCATCGTTGGGCCCTGTTTTATCTGTGTGAGATTTAGCAAGCCGTATTTTCTTCTTAAAAGTATTATGTTAATAAGCATTATGTCACAATGTCAGTAAATTTCGCACTTAGATTTTTGGACAGATTATTATGATTTTTATATAAACCAAGTATTATTAGTAGCTAGTCTAGCCTGGATGACTAGGAAAGACAGATACGAGTTATTCTTCATGAGTCATGCTAGTAACGCAAGTGTGAAAGTATTGAATCTGATGTCCTATTAGGTTTCTATCAGCCGCATAATATGATCAACCAGAGGGTTTCCCATACTACCGAACATCCTTTATTCATCATAAAATCTAACATTTAATTAAAGTTAAATGCAATATAATCATAATAATACGCATGTAAACTCCAACGAGGTAGGCAGTGTAGTGGACTACACTCCCACGTTTCACCGGTTATGTTTTACTTTCTACTATGAAATAGGGGGTGAGCCTATTGCTATACCTATACCGGGCATAAATTCAGACTCCGGGCTACTACTAAGAATTCTAATAAAAAAAAACCCGGCAGTACCTGATTCGGGAATCGAACCCAGGACCTTTTGATTAGCAGTCGCGCTTCGCAACTTCTGACCAACGAGACAGAAACATCAGTTCATAGAATGAAATTTATAGCACAGTTTTTATTAAATAAATTAGAATTTTTGTAACAAATCTAAACTTAAAATAAACTTAAATTACATTTACAAAACTTAATCGTTGGTATTTAGAAATGATTTACTTCTCGAATTTAAATTATCGCTGTAATTAATTATTTACTCTATATTCATTATTTGATAAATTTTACACATTGTGTAGGTATTAAAAATTGTTATTATTATAATATCAGTAATTACTAATTACATTACATCAGTTTATTTATTAAATAATATTTTGGTAATGCATGAATCGTTTGTTCCAGAGTGAAATACACGAATATTTCATGTCTTTTTTGGAAAATTATACAGAAAAATTATATATACAATATTACACACACACAGTAAAAATGAAAAGCCTACGAGTGAGTCAGAAATTTCATCAATGAACGAATCTTCCAGGAACTTGCCGTTCTTGTAAAGAAACAACGCAACAGTAGGCAGGCAATCTTCATTCAAAAGCGCACCAATTTGTATTGAAATCTGCCCACATCCGGTGGCGCTATGCGTTAAATTTAATAACAATCTGGGCTAACGAATGGTTTATAATCCCCCGTCTCGAGATTAAAGACTCCGCGATGATCCACCGTCGACGAGATGAGCCATAAATCCCTCAGGTCGTTTAGAACCCGTTTAGCTTATGTTTAAACTATTAGGAATTAAGACATTCGTTTTAATTTGCTTGGTTTATTTCGTGAAGGAATTATTAGTGGCAATTGTATTGATGTCTATGGGTAGGATACGATAATATACCATAGTTTATTTAGTATAAAATACTATTTATTGTAGTATAATTGTCGATTGTTTCCAATTAATTTGAATACATAATAGTTAGCCAATAAACCTTTAAAATGTTTCATACTTGAATAGCTGGGTAAAAATTGCTCTTAAACAATAAAGTCACCCACCGTTAATATTGGTTACTTTATATATGATTTTTTTGTCGTGTAAATGAGTTTTCTGTCTTTACATTCTGATGGTGAAAACATTGATCTGTGTGTAGCTGTGCCATCTAGCGTCGAGTAGCAAAACTTTGTCATTAATCGATAAAACTTTAAAATATCATTAAAAGTAAATAAGCATGAGCTTTTCGTAACAATATTAGCGTATAAAGTGTGTTTAAAATTGACGTTAATACACATGGAAGCCTTAGGATTTTAAAAGTCAAGTCTCAGAAAATATGAATAAAGTTCTAATAATAGCCGATAGATGGCGCTTCTAACTTAACCTGAAACTACAAGAATATAAAAAAAAATTAATGTTATATTTAGTTGAAGTAAATAATTTTAGGCATTTGCTAATTATAACATATTACATATCTACGTATAAAAATACGTGTAAAAATACAACTGACGTAATTACTAACCTTCACGCTCCAGCCCTTACAGCGTGGGTTGATAAAATGGAATAATCGACATGTTCACGCAATAAATCACTTCCTTAATAAATGGCTTATAACACATCGTGTTAACGCTCCGAAAACTCAATTTATAACGGCCTTAATAAGAGAATCACGTCTCGAGATGGCTATCGAGCGACTCAGAGCAAAAGAGCGCGCCGAATATCCTGTCATTTCTACCATTTTAACTTTTTAAAAAAGAAATCAGAGTGTTTATCTCCAATCGGCACCCTGTTACTCGTTCCATGTGAAGGTTAACACCGATTCATTAAAAAAGAACGCTTGTAGACCCCCAAAAGACTGAAAAAAGACAAAGAGAACACCAAAAAGACTACATTTGGTTACCGAGCGGCGCCTAGCGGGTGCTGCGGCGGCGTCTGTGAATGTGAGACCTTTTACAATCTTCGTTCTGTTACACATAACGATCATAACCGTTAATATAAATAATATTTCCTTATTTGGCACCAACATGACAGCAAATATTAAAAATACAAAACCTAATAAAACAGAAAATATATATGAAAATAACCTTTAAAAAAATCCGTCGTACTGCCTAAGCCGGCAATACAATATATCGTTATTGATGTATTGTAATTATAGAGCTGTAAGCGGTTTCATCGACAAAAATTTCATAAACTTCAACCTTTTATTTTCATGGTACACATTATTTAGCCAAAACTCATGCATAGCTTTATCCAAAAATTAAAATCGTGTGGTATGAAGGCTCTTCTTAGATGTACGGGCCGATATTCGCCTGGCGGCGAGTGGTTTTGTTGATCGTGGGCGCTCGCGCAACTAATTTATACGCGTTGACTTCGACACGATCCGCTATTGCGTATGCACCTACATCTACGTGCTCCGTGTTTAGATCTGACGTTGGCTGTGAAATATTCTATGCACCTTTGTAGGCTTCAGAGTCTACACCTTAGATATTAATGGTATATTTATTAAATACTTTTGGATACCAACGAATTCTTTCTGCTTCAGGATATTTACCTTCATTTAAGGTGTATTGAGCTGTAGATTAATCAGTGCCCGTAATAAATTTAATTGATAGATTGTTTCCAATTATAATTAAATGTTATCTTAATAGCGCAGTAGAAATACAAAAATTAAACTCTGACATTCTTGGAATCTGATCGATTGTGGATTATTTGAAAAAATTAAATATGTATTAGAAACGATATCTGAAAACTAAACAGCTATGTTATATTGCTACATTACTCTTTAGTCATTGCACTTTTAGACCCATATTACTTTTCAAAACAAGTATACTTAGACTATGGCAGTCTACCATGCTGGTCAAATGCGTTTTGGCAGAATTCGTTCACCTTAGAGAATCAAAGAGCACTTCAAGGTGTGCAGATTTCCTGACCATGTTTTTCTTTACTGAAACAAAGAAGTGACTTTCACTTTAAAATTACACATAATTTTGTAAAGAAAAATGTAGGCGTCAGGATTTAAATCTAAGGCTTACGAAAGCTGGATTCTTAACATCTAGGCAAAATACATTTAATAGATATTTCAGATTTACAGATATTAACGTTCTTTTGTCCTATTTCACTGGTGTATTAGAAGAATGTAACTTTCTGCCTATCTCTGCCCACCATCGCAGAACAACAAATACCGTGTAGTTTTGACAGATTATATGACGAAGCCGAGCGCGGGACGAAGGGTTAAGGATAATAATCGGTGGTCTCCATCGCCGTATGAATGGACCCTTTAGATTAAAGATAAATCAACGCTAATGGCTACGTGTGTTTTTCCTAATAAACGGTTTACGTGAGATCTTTTTTTAATAACTTGACTGCGTTTGAAATTTTTCGTATTGAGCCATACGAGCATTTAAGAAATTCTACTTAATCTTCTATATTATAAATAACAATGGTCTTAAATATGTCCTTACACCTATGATGTTTAGAAAAAATTTACAAAAGGAATGTAACGGCCCTAAGTCTGAGTAAATTCTCAGTTAATTTTAATATAAAAGTGTTATTCAAAGCAAAGTTAAAACGGAGATCTGTCGGCAAGTACAATTAGATGTTATAACAGTCGTTCCTACCCAGCTTCCGCGGTTACCCACGCCGCGTCAGTTTCACAAACCATTACATACGCACCTACACACAGCGCCACACATGAAATGTTCTGTTCCCATTTTTTGTGGCATCATTACACCTACATACATCAGAAAACGCATATGCTGAATGCAGTTAAAATGACTTTGCGCATCGCGTTTATCATTAGAATCAATTATTTGTCCATTTACGTCTTTGTATGTGTCGTCGAGCCCTCAATGTTGGTAATTTTGTACGAACATGATCGCTTTTTATGCGTTATTAAGAATGTCCGCGCTGTAGGTACACTCGTAAGTCCGACCACCTTTAATTTTATGCATACCATGATAATGACCATAAAATATTTTAAACATCGCTTTGTAATGCTCTGTTATTTGGTAACGTTTAAAGAATCCGTTCGCGAGGCGATTTCGAATTCTTAAATTCGATTTATGTTATTTGTGATCTATTTAGGTAATAATAATAAATGTCCGCAGCCTAGCTATCTCGTTTAATTAATGCGACTTTAAATTAAATGTTTATTATTAATAAATTAACACAATCCCGTCTTACGTATGTCTAAGTATTAACATACGAGTATTATGTACTGTGGATATATTTTACTCATATTACTATTGCTAATACTAGAGGGTTAAAAACAATTTAAGTGCTTTAATTTTTTCTATTTTGTAAAACTACATAGGAAATCTGAGATTTCGCATATGCGTCTTGTTAAAAAGCTAAGTTAAGAAATAAAAACAAATTACTCAAGAAATCAAATGAATAAAATTATTTTTAAGATATTGATGTGAATGGATATACCTACATTACCTGCAAACATGTATTATATTTTATAGTCTTCATAACCATCCGTAAAGCTTTTGTGTTGTAGGATACATGTAGTGACCAGAGATTCAGACCATCTGACATTAAGTTGAAACTGCATTTCATAAACATTTCCATCCATGTCACCACCACAGTCATCACTATTACCAACTACACTAACTACAAACTAGAGCGATCATTCATTTAGTATCTCTTCCAACTCCTAAACTGGAACGCCTCATGTCCTACTCCTAGCGTGCTTCGGTCACCCTTCAAACCGGAACTACGAGACAGGCACTTAGCAGTTGAAATGGAGACAATAATAGTACTTCTGAACACGCAGACCCTATTCAAAGAGCTTTGCCGTACTTAAGTCCATTGATTTAATAAAGCACGTTACTAAGTACCTACGTACTTATTTTACCAATACTAAACGAAATAGTTGGTCAATTCAGCTGGTTGCTTTATTATTTTAGTGTCTAGATTTATACTAGTAGTCCATTTAAATATTATTGACGTATGTAGTGCAAAGTAATGCATTTTACTGTTACTGACGAGTGCAGGACATCGAGCCGTGCATTTGATTCTGACAGACGAGTGTATTGACACTGGCCTTTCATTTGTCTTATTGACGAATATAGTCCAGATAACCGTACACTTATTGTTAATTACGCGAGTACTATATGTCTAGCTGTATATTTTAATCGTTATAGATGAGAATATTATGTACGCATTATAAATACGACAATTATTTTGTTACAGTAGAAAACATATTGGTTTAGGTATGTGTAGTCGCTTCTGCCTTCGGTGGCCGGCTGGGCAGATACATGAAAATGTTTTGTTCTGAATATGATATGTATTGGTTCGCGTATTTTATATGGTTTTTTTTTATTTATTATACAATGAAGATTATTATTATTAAATTAGAATATAGGTTGACGGCAGGGAAATAACGTTTAATAAAAGATAAGCAATTCCCTTATTTTTTCCATCATCATTTAAATCATTAGCTTGAGAGATTTAACTACCCAACAAAGATAGAATCTACATATATGTACACTTACACACACGTGAACATATATGTACTTATGTAGGTATGTGTACTAATAAATTCGCTGATCACAAAAGAATCGGTGCGAATGCTATGGGAATGCTAAAACGCAACAACACCTACGCGGCAGGGTGTGGATCAAAATGAGAGAGAATGCGGCAATTAGGAGTCCACAGGCGCTGCACATCCTGTGCGCTGACACGTGGGCGATGTACATTAGCTCAGCCATTTTGTAACTAGATTTTCGCATTTCGCACAAAGCTTTGGAATCTTTGCAGCATTGTGTGAACATTCATATAAACAATACTAAATCCCTGATAGTAGTCTTAAGCTCGAGTTATGACAGTTTGGTTGTGGAGACGTTTAACGAATTGCTGTTGTCGATTAGGGGCTAGTTCTAAAATTAACAGCTATTGAGGGTTGGAAAATTTTTGAATTTCCTTTTGTGGATAAAATGCATACAGTAATTCTCTATCGCCAAGTCTCATGGTCGATTGTGCAGTGCTGATAATCATTGCTTCAGTTCAGTCACTACTTCCGTAATAGCCTAGTGGTTTAGATTTGACCCTTCAATAAATATATTTTGTTGTAACGGTTAGGAAAACTTCGTGAGGAAACCTGCACAATGTGGGTTCGTTATAATGTCTCCTACGGCGAGAGAAGTCCACCAAATCGTACTTTTCTAGCATGACTGTTCATTTACTGCTCAGTTTAATGTTATTAAAATATTTTCTTTCTATTTATTTTTGCTCTTGCATTACTTATTTAATAACTATTCTCCAACGGTTACCTAGAAAAGTCACTAAGCATTAAATTCAACCATTGCTTTACCTGCTCGTTGTTACAATAAAGTAAAGAAAAAAAACAATATTTCATAGCATACAGCTGACGAGTACCCAATCTAGTGATGACGTAACGTCACTAATCTAGCGATCTAGCGCCTCGAATAACAACCAATCAATTAACACCTATGCGAGCGTCAAAACAGTTAGCATCTGACGCCAATCTTAAATATCGATAGACGCGACACTAATCAATCGACAAACTAGGCAGCCAGGCCAGCGACCGAATTTGCAATACGAGTATTAATGGGTGCTAATAAATAGTGAATTTGTATAATAACTGCTATATCAACGGTGCTAATAAATAGTGAATTTTTGTGTAATAACCGCTATGTTTACTATAACCCGCTATATGCCTTTTTTTGTTTCTTATGGACATGAAGCAAGGCATATCTGTGGGAATCGCGATATTTGTCACGCCGTGCCCTCTGTTTACTCTGTAAGGTCTGATGATATAACAATATCCCTATTTCTATGTTTGACAATTATACTATTTATTTAGTACATAATATACGATATTAAAGTTTATTATAATATTATTTTATAAGGTTGTGAAACATTGGAATGTTGTACACTTATCTGCCTATCTCTTATACGATTACAAGCGCGATGTTACGTTAACATTGCGTTTGCAATAAACTAGTGTGACACTGGTGCATTAAGTAAGTAGAATTCGAATTCATTCTTTATTGATACAGTTTATACATGTGAAAGTGTGTGGGAATTAATAAGTATTTGCTCGCAATGAACAACGATTATAATAATAACTAATGTCAGTAGGTCACATGTGGGACTAGTGAAGGCTTCGCATCCTTCAACAATCTATATTTCAACCTGTCGATGAAGCTTTTATAAAACTAAATAAATTATAGCTTTTATGAAACTAAAGAAATTATTTTCAAAAGTTTTGTTTGTAAAACGATACATTTTGTGCGTATATACTTACCTATGTTTAACTGTTGTCTAAAACACAGCCAAAAGCTACGTAGTCGTCATTACAATTATCACCAAATAGATTAGTTATAACGAAAGTTAAATATAGATTCCAAATACAACGACATTATATGTTTTGTTACATTGATCTACTAGCGTCAAAATAAGACAAAGGGCAACGACAGTTCCAGAAATAGTTCCAATACGGTATAACTGCTGTATTTATTTCTATCAGTGAGGAACAATGTTCGTATTATCGTTTATCTATTAGAACGATTTATTAGACTGGATAAGAGACTTTCCAGCTAGTACATATCAACTAAATACTAAAGATCTTATTTCTGTGTTCTTATTAGCAGCTAACATCTAATTAAGTAATTAATTAAGTGTCCCAGCTAAATGATTCTTACTGACAGTTGTAGTTATTTGTCTAGGATTGCTCCAGATTGGTCACACATGGCGGTAGATGACAGTGACCATCTATGACTCATTTGTCAGCTGTCTTTTTTATTTAAAAAATACTGCAAAGACACCAACTCTCTATGATTGATTTAATTTCAGCATCATTTTAATTTAATTCATTTCACTTAATAATACATGAGAAACATTGCTGAATACTACCTCTTTGAAGAAATAATATCTCAGAATTCTCTAAATATCTTTAGAAAAGCCTTTTTATTCTTCTCACTGTGTCTATATGAATTTGCGTGGGCCGGTAATAGCAAATGCTTTGTACATTCTTGCCGTATCCCGTATCCCGATTTATTCGCCCGTATTTCTCTCCAGATAAGAACATAACATCCAGAGTACTACATAACGTGCAATGAGACAGAACAACTGGGACCATTACGATGGAACCTGACTATTTCGTGCTAGTAACCTGTCTATAGAAATACAAAGTGCATGGAATTGGAAGAATGTGTCCTTAAAATATGTGCAATATTGTAACATGAAATTATGAAGAATACTTTTTTATTAAAGGCTCGTCGCGAAATATTATTTTATTCCCGATTTGTCAAAAATTTTGTTTACCCTCATTATAAAACGATCATCACTGGAAAAAATTAGATAACTTACACCAAAAATGTACATTCGATAGACACATTAGGGGATATTGATATTAAATATCGTAATATCATTGTTTTTAATTCCATATCTCGAATAGTATTAGAGTATAAATTCAAATCATCTACAGATATGTAAACAAGCATTCTGACTGCCAAAATCGCTGTTTAGACAGGAATTAGCATATCGGTTTTATTCAAGCAAAAGAAACTTGGACATTCTACGACCCACATGTACATACTACTTGAGTTACACACGAAGTGATGCTAGAAAAGTAATATTTTAAACGTAACATCATACCTGTAATCCCCAAAGAGGTTGGCAGAGGAATGTAGCACACGCCCACGTTTCACCAGTTATAGTATGGAAGGATAGAATGGCTGGTGGTATATGGAATAGGTGTATTGAATAGGTGGTGAGCCTATTGCCATACACCGGGCACAAATCCAGATTCCGAGTCATTGCTAGAAATTCTAAATCAGAAAAATCCAATAGTACCCGACCCGGGATTTGAACCCAGGACGCCCCGATCGGCAGTCGTGTTTGCAATCACTCGACTGACGAGGCAGTCGAAATAGTAGTAATATTTTAATTTACCAAAATTACGAGTATCCTATCTCCAGTACCTCAAATATGCTATCTCCAGTTCCTCAGTCTATAAACTCCAATATCTCGAGCATCCGTTACCCATACTTAAATGCTTATAAAGAAAACTAATTAATGATCTGAGCGTATAAATTAGTGTACCGTATGCAACAGACAGCAAAAAAGTTCAGATTTACAGTAAGAAAACAAGAATTGTCTCCTTTTGCATTAAATACAACCTCACACCTAGCGTAGTCCTACGAATAAGGAAAGAGCACGTGGGAAAGAGAGGCACAACACGTCGTAAAGTGACGTAATACCGAGGCTCCGTCTCGTGGATGAACACGGGAGGTAGCCTTGAAGACAGTCATAGCCACGCAGCCGCTGACTGTACACAAAAAATAACCCTCCGAATTTTAACTGCCGGCTAATCTTTGATGTGCGTCCGGTCGCAAATCACAAATTCAACTGAGATTAACATCCATTATTTTGCATATTATTGACATTTACTACCACACTGTTTTATTTATATATGTCCAGAGATATTTGGGAAGTATTTTTCTGATGTTGTCCACATAAAAATGTTTGTAGGAAACAAAACGAGTGCGATATTTATGGAAGGGCCGATGTGTGTCAATGCGAAATTTATATTGTTGTGAGCTGATTTAGCTTCGGATGTTTTTCGATTTGGTATACGTTCTTTGTGAGTGACCGGCCGGTAGGTTTCGCTTATGGATAATGAGGCATGTTCGCGAACAAAACGGTAGATTGTCGAGATAAAGGGTGTTATTTAAAAACCTAAATGGTTGTGCGTCGAAGACGATCATGTTTTTGTAATTGGTGATTCTGTTCGCTCGTTTAACGCTAAAGCGTCATGAAAACGATACAACTGCTATCTTTCCATATACATAATCATTACTTGCAATATTTGGGGAAAAAAAAATTTGTGGTTCTCGTTTACTTCAAATTTGTACGTCAGATCTAATGGCCGTGCCAAATAAATACCCAAAAACTCTTATTTTTGAAAGAATAAACGTAATGAATGATACATTCCGAAATATTTTGTATCGGTGCCAGGATTACCAGGACAACTAACAATTTCTCCGAACAACGTATGTATCTTAGCAAAACATTTTATTCAATAATATTGCACATATGATCCTGTTCGAATTAATTATAGCCTAATTAACATTTAAATCACATTAAAATTTAACGACGCCTTGAGAGATGTCTAATTCAGTCAGTATGACATCAACGATGAGAATAGACGAGTGAAAGTTAATTAAGCAAACTGATGATGCGGAGAAAAAATAGCTGATAATATCCAATCCTATGTTAATCCGACTGACGACACGACTGACTAAGAAATAGAAATGAAAGTGATAATAAATTAACACTTGTCAGCTGTGAAATGAATCAGTAATGAACAAATACTTAGGCTACTGTATAACTGATTCGACTATTCAAAATTATGATTTATGGTAGGCATTTTAAAATATCTCAATAAAGCATCGCTCAACGTTCATTCACAACAACAACGTCTTCATGGCTTAATAAAACACAACAATCGTATCAACGAAAGTAAAACACAGATTTACGAACGCATTTCCTCCGGCGAGACGGGTAATAATGCACCGGGGGTTATACAAAAGGGTTTTTAATAATAGGCATTATTCCTATCCGGATTGTAACATGACCCGGGTGTATCAATTTTGCCACAATTGGTAGGACGCACGACTCCGCCCACGCGTGTCGTTCACCGCTTATTGGCTACTGGATGAGGGTTCCGTAAACGATTCCGTTACATATTCGTATTTAGCTCGCGTTCCACGATCGATTACTTTTTGAATAATGAAAATGTTTTGTTTCAATTATCCCGTATTTATATCCGACTTTCGCTTTTACTGGCCGTTTCTTTCTATGATAGTGGTACGTATAAAACATAGATCAGAATTGATAATTTTCGCTTTATGTCTTCAAATTGTAAAAATATTAATATATTAATCAATTTTAAGTAGCTCCGTAAGATTTTACACTAAATTTGGAATACAGAGGATTTTTATTACATTTCTGTAATATATGTTGATATACATTTGTAACTTAGAAAATAAATTAATACATATACAATGGTGGAACACACTACTCGTATATTACTATTATTACAATATTGTCATTATATTTCCAGCATTTCGGAAAGACTTTCCGTGCTAAATCAAGACAAGACCGTTTCTGTTCTACCGGGGTAATTGCCTTTTGACATTTGCAATGCTGCAGCCTGAGAGCGGGCGTAGGCCGCGCAGGTACTCAATAATTTTAACCCAGCATCATTAGGTTAAGCCGCACGCGAATAAAACTTAACCTTATATTATTTATTATTCCGGAATTCTTTAATTTAGAAATATAATGGACTAAAATTGTTAAATAGAACTATATAAAATAAATGAGCATTACCTACGATATATTATGACGAATACGAGTATTTGCCGCAACGTTATCACAAGATACTGTTTTAATTAGACAAATTCTATTGTTACGGCTGTGCAAAGAAACTTGTTTAAAGAAAAACCGTAAATAATATTTATAAAAATGAATATTAATATTACATATTAGCGTGAGGAACCCCACAAACGCTGGCGTGTTTCGCTCAAAAAGCTAATCAAAAAAAGGAATCATTGCGTGTTTTGCTCCATTTGCCCTCCGACCCGTTACCGTTACCGTTAATTACCGAATCTTTATTCGAATGCAATAACGGTCGCCGTTCACGACAGTTAAAAATGACGCATCCTGACAGCGGGCGTCATTCGATTCGTCGATAGCTGGAAACGATTTGATTCAACTCCTTTTGCGTCTGTTAGTGGGTCGAGCCCTACAGGTCAAAGTGGACAGTCATTATGCTTACTATACATATATGTATATACTTTTTAAATAATTATTTTTACAATTGTAGACATCACGGCCTCCGACATCTTTCTAAAAAAAATTCTTAGACTTAGAAAGTATATAATTTATAAACCTGTTTTTCTCGTTTTAAATGAGCTATATTCTTCTGATCTAAATATATATAAATATTTATATCTTGTTATTAAATTAAGCTATT
>DWDT01001540.1:0-15633 GCA_018245595.1 Microceris scylla | reverse complement strand
GAGTGTAGTACACTCTCACGATCCACCAGTTACGTTCAACCCCTATGTAGTAGGTGGTGAGCCTATTGCTATACACTGGGCATAATGCTAGACTCCGAGTCACTACTAGAAATTATATAATGTAAATTTATTTACGACAGCTTCGTTGGTCGAGTGGTTGCAAGCGTGACTACCGATCAGAAGATCTTGAGTTAAAGTCCCGGGTTCGGTACTATTGGATTTTTTAATTTTGAATTCCTAGTATTGACTCGGGAGTCTACATAGATCTGTGCCCGGTGCAACATCGGAGTGTACTACACTCCTTTGTCTATACCTTCAGGGATTACAGGTGCGATGTTAATGTTTATAATGTAAATTTCTTAATAGCACACTAATTGAGTTAGCCTAATTAGATTAACGATTGTGATACATATCGAATATTGTGGATTTCGGTGGTGTTCAAACTGTCATTTACAGTAAAGCATTAGCGACACATCGCGAGCTTCAGTGCTAATCTGATATTACAGATTTATGAGTATCGATTCGAAAACCTTTGATATTATAAGTTAATTTGATACAAATTATGTATGTTTTGGTAAAACCACTAGTCTAATAAATTAGTTGGGATCCTTCAAGATGGTAAATGATCAATAAGTTATGACGCCTGGATTGATTAACTATTATATTATTATGCCTCGTTGGCACATTATACATAATTGAATGAAGTGTCATGGTTATTATTCTACTGTAAGAATTACTCTATTTTTTTTCTAGACATCAGAAATTGGAAAGGTCGATAAAAAAATAATATATTTCTTTGAATTCCTTCAAAGGCAAAACTATAAACAAATCTAGTTGGAGTTCGTTTATCATAAGTTTACAAAACTCCACGGTAAACCTATTTGAAAGCATAACACAACATCGGTATGATTATAACTCGAGTTATAATCCGATTATCGGGCTGGCCGTTTTGAGGACGCCTAATCAGAACTTGGTCGAAAGAAGATTATCAATGGAATGTTAAAAATGTAATGTAATATATTGCAGAATGGAAATGATATATAAAGACTTTATCCACGTCCACATATACAAGTATGTAAAAGTACATTTTTTATAAATTTCAAGCAATTAACAACATATAAATATTTAATATTCTTTACTCTATGAGATCTACACTAAAATCAATTTAAAGGCTGTAAGGCTGAATTATTAATACTATTATGGGATCGCTCCGACAGCCCCCTTTTGGGGTCGTCCGAAAGCCCCGTATGCCAAATATAGACCTTTTTATAGATTTAGACATACCGCCTCGATAAGTTTCTTCTGTATTCATCACTTTCATCACAAAGAGTAAAGTATTTAATATGTACTGCATTGAAAAGTAAATATTATAATAAGTATGGTTGTTATATAAATTATAGGGAATCATAATTCACAGTAAGTTTCACTAACAATACATCGGAAATGAAATATAATACAATCGAAACACAACTTGGGCACCCCTTACACAATGAACAACCTTTGGAAGTATCAGGTAACTGCGAGATTGGCTTTCGGGCGCCAGTCGGGCTTCGGTGAAAGTATTCGATGGTTGCTAACAGTAACGGGGAAGAACGACTGCGAGCGAGCTCGTTCCATTTCGTACTCAATATAAATGTAATTAAAACTTTCAATTGAAGTATTTTTTGTAATTTTGTAAATACGAGGACTAAACAGTTATCGTTTTTTAGACAACCTAATATATATATTATTTATTTCGCCTTTTCTGTTTTAACAATGGTTTTCTTTTAATTGTACACGACTTTATATTATTGTAAGAAAGAATAATTTATTCACACAAGTATACAGAAATAGCATTATAACTTCGCGATACTCTTATGTCGGCCATAATTTCGCCAGTTAGATTTTCTTTTGTCATACATATATTTAAGCGAGAATATATTTTTCAACTTACAATTATTTACGAACTTATAAAGAAGTAAGTGATATAAAGATATTCGTCTCGGAAATAATGTACTGTAATAACTGTACTCACATATATACGACTTTAAATATCTTAAAGCTTTCACTACTGTCACAGTAAACCGGACGTCCAAATAATTATTTACTAACTGTTAATTCATATTCGACTAGCAAGATTTTGTCACTTTATTTTACTATTAAATATCTCTTGGTTGTATATACACATGATTATATACAATGTACCCCGGCTTAATTCTCGTAGTCCCACTTATATAGTGTGGAATATTATCGACTATAAATATAAACTGATATTACAATTACTCGTATCATCATCATCGTTGTCAGCCTCTACATGTCCACTGCTGACATAGGCCTCCTAATCGGCGCCACTCCTTCCGGTCCTGGGCCTTCCGAATTCAGCAGCTTCCCGCTGTCTTCTTCGGATCATCAGACCATCTGGTAGGAGGGCGACCTACGCTCCTTTTACCGAGACGTGATCGCCACCCGATGACCTTTCTTCCCCAACGGTTGTCGGTCACTCGTATACTGCCACTTTACTATTCGATTCCCAAGAATTTACCCGCTGTTTCTTCAAAATCGAGTTGTGAATATTCCTTAACCCTCACCCCACTATCTCAAGGATCGAACCGCGCATTCGACCCTTGAGATAGTAGTACATTGATTCATTCGAACGCCCACTGATTCATTTCAACGATCAACGCACGTAAGCGGTTTCATTGTTGACTGGCTCATTATTCACGGGGCCGATCGCTTACGTTGTGCGATCATTAATTTTCACGCTCGCAATATCCGATAGCTGGTGAGTTATTTTGAGTATTTACGTATAATTTAAATGTACAATACGTTACGTTACCCCACGTTTTTATACTTGTATTTGTACGAAAGAAATTTCCTTATAAATAGCCGTACATTTGTCCGTATTATTGAACTCTCAACGCTACGATTCGGAATAATTGCATGTTTAATCAATTTAATTTCCAACTACACGTGTACTGGCCTTAGTTCAGCTGATTCTGAGAGGCAGCCAATGACCAACAGTGAAACGATAAAAAGGGTCCATGGTGATGATCACGACACGTGGACTTTTACAATAAATGTCATAGCTTTTAAATTCATCCTTTAAATTACGATAGATATTTCATAATAAAATCAAAGCATTAAAATAACGATCACGTTGGTCTTATAGCAAAACTGACAGCAGAAAAATATCACTCACTTACACATAATAATTCAGAAATGTACACGTGCGTATCATTAAACGGTATCATTATAAACTGTCTCATTATTCATGGAACGACCGCTTTCTCGGCTATCATTAATTCTCACGCGCCCGTTATCTGATAGCCGGTGAGTTATTTAATTTTTTTTTTCGACATTAAATATGTATATTTCCTCTGATTTTCCACCATAATCGTCTTTCATTACAGTTGGTTATTCAAATTTTACTCAAGACTATAATAATTTAATGACTCTACTGATTTGTGATTTAATTAAAGGAGGAACAAAGGGCCTATTCTGATCCCTTTGTACAGCGCTGTTGTTAAATTAGATTTTCTATATGTCTGTTGATATATAACCAGCATATTTATAAAGTCATATTTTAAATTCCGGTTGATATGTTTCTCCAAGTCGTTGAAGGATTTCATTTCATGAAATCGGTTCACAGAAACTGAATTATCAACAGATATGATGTTCTCTGGAAATGGCGGTTACATTAAAGTTAAAGAAATTTACTAACGTCATAGTATTACCACTGTTATAGAAGTAAACTTAATTAATGACTCGAAATTAAATCATGTAATTAAGAAATGAAGAGGAAACATAATATAGCAAAGAAGAAAATGATTTTCTTTGAATGAAACGTAGACGTCGCACACTCGAGTTGCGGGCAGAAATCCGATTCACTCACGATTTATTAATTTTTATTTAGCGGTGAAGAACTGAAGCTGTGTCTTATACTCCTGTCTGAAGCATGAAATCCTATTAGGAAAACTAGCCGCTGTCCTTATAAAACGTGTCATGTTACGTGACAGTTTTGTTTTAAATTAATAGTCCTTAAGCTTTAAATTATTTCCATGTGTAGTATAGATAAGCTAATTATAGATAATTAGAAGCTAGATACTACTTGAAGATATGTAATGGAAGACGGTGACTTTTCCTGGGTGATGATCCTGAGTGAGGATGTTGGGAGAGATACTCTATTACGAGACGTTCAATTGTTTGAACAACATGAACATTTTGAACAATACCTTTAAACTTGGAGTGCTGGCGTACAGGGCCATGTTCATTTAAGTAAACATAGAGGCTTAATCTTTCGGATTGTGAGACAAGAGTTCAGATGTCCAACAGTGAAACGAGAAAAAGGTCGAAGGTTATGATGATATTGAGACGTTTCGTTTCAGTTCGGAGACACCGCGCCGTGATAGTAGAGAAATGGTGTAGACATATGGTTTAACGGATAATTTGTGTGTAACGAAATAATTTATAGTAATATCTTAAGATCATCACACACGGTCATCAGATAAGAAACAATTTACAGTCTGTTTTATGATAAACGAACAGTTAGTACTTTAGATGTATATACATAAATGACCGTATCCATATTTATAATAATGATTTAACACAAAAAATTGTCCGGGTAAATGTCCCAACAGGTAAGTTAGATATAAATATTACGAGAATGGTTCCGACATGGTTCAGTATTAAGTTATTTACTGATCACAATAGGAGTCGAGTCAATGAAGCGTTCCTCAAAGCCAGGAAAGGAATGAAGAATGCTACTAGCGGTTATAAAGCGATGAGTCGGCGGCGATCCATATTGTGAATTTTTTTTTTACGTTCCCTCATACATAGATCGGTAGAGATACAAATATAAATATACGAATATGAATAGATTAGGTTCAGGACAATTAAATCACTTTTATAATTTGTTATGTATAAGTGAGTTATTATCTCCAGCTATTTGGAGTGACGATATACGCAAAGTGGCTGGCAGTGGTTGGATGCGAAGAGCTGAACATCGAGCTCAGTGGCGTGTCATTGGAGAGGCCTATGTCCAGCAGTGGACGGGGATAGGCTGATGATGGATAAAGTATGTATTTAGAAATGAATAACAATTTTTGTCTACTTTCGTATCCAATAGCCGAGTGACAATAGAAAAAATATAAAAAAACTTGAATTTCCATTACACATTTATGAATCATTGGATTTATGATGTATTGAAAGATAATCTTTAAGTTATATCAATCGATCTTATCACGAAAATCTATACGTAATATGACAATATACAATACATCAAATGAATTAGGTACTAGTCATTTAAACTAAGCGAAAAGAATATCGTACCAACCAATATAAGTTAAATTCAATATGTCAAATTCTTTTATAGATAACGTTTAACGAAACAGACGAAAGCAATTAAAAGAAAACAAACTACGAAAGTATAATCATCACAATACAGAATGCATTTCTACTAAGTTTCCTTTTCTCTTTTCAATTTCCATTCCGTTCGAAAAGTGAGTGGAAAGAACAAAGGCGATAATGTTCCACTGTTCAGTTGAAATTCTGTATTTCGCATTCGTTTTTATTGATTGTTGTTATTGAACCAATCCGCTGTTGTCAAAGCTTTCAAAAGTCGATGCTGCTGTGGTGTGGTTTAGACGATTTATCAACTAAATAAATAAAATAAATACAAATAAATAGATACAAACGCTTTTATCGGATTTATCAACTTTATCGTCTCTGTCAATGTCTTTATCAATGTGTTTGCCGAAACTTTTATCTTCCCACGACTGATCACTTGTCTACTTCAAAAATGAGTATCAAGGCCTAGTTCACTTGTGTTGGCCAAGTTCAACTTGGTAAATTTCATATGCCTTGGAGAATATTATGGTTAACTTTAAGGTTTCACCACGATTTGTTTCTATGTACATCGTTATAGAAAGTGACATTTTATCTTTAAAACGTATGTATGTATGATATGACTATAAGCAGAGGTCTGGATACTGTAGAAAAAGATTTCAAACCAAGACTTCCAGAGTGGGGGCTATGTTTTTCTAAATCTAGACTATCACATTAGATGTCTATATCAGAACTAAATAAAACTTAGGTTTCTATTAAGAACAGTCTGTCCTAGAAACGGTTGGTAACTAGCAGCCCTACCATAACAATACAATCAACTACGCAGAGTAATACAAGCATTTTCTGCTTAAAGGGTCGAATTAATCGTAGCTGAGATGATTCATCATCAATTTGTACAGAAGCATACACAACAGGCCTATCAATATCATAGTCAATATTATTATTGAAGCGTGTGAGGTAGCAGAAGCGCAGACCAGGGTTATGTACAGACATACATACATATGTACATATATAAGTCAACTTTAAACTTGTTGAAGTACAACACGGACAAATGTTAGTCAACGGAGCGTGCGTAAACTTTTCAAACAGCCGACAGTATTTATCCCTCCGACCGTAATACACCTCAACAACACAGAACAAACGGCAAAAAGTTGCAAACCGGAGCAGCAGAGACGCCCCGCCGCCGTAACGGAGATAATACAGGCGCGAGACGCGACCGCAACACAATTAGCCTCTTAAATTTCTTGTAGTAACACCCGGCCGGGGAGTGCGAGTCTACGGTCGCATTCGCGGCGTTAGCGACACTTCTCGATCCTCGCGTCGGCGCGAAATATTATTTGGTTATTCTAAATTTAAATTCTCAATATTCGGTCGGAGTTTCGATTTGTGTTGTGTACAGCAATAGGCTCCCTCCCAATTCAATGGTGGGAAGTGTGACATACACAATTGGCGAAACGTGGAAATATACCGCCACTCTCTGTTTACTCCTTAGTTTACATCGTAATCATACAAGCGTCACGCTTTTATTATTATGATTTTCAATTATCAAAATTTAAATTTAAATGGGAAGACATCTGTCCAAAGGAACTGCTAGACATTTAACAGCTGCCAAAATTATTACTTATTGTTTGACAATGTGAAGCAACTTTTAACACTACTTTTGCTATTTTTGCTAGTCTGTCGTTTTTCCAATAATTGTCATTATTTCTATTTTTTGTATTTCTTTTTTATTTGTCTATGAGTTATATGACGGTTACAGATTATTATCTGTAACGGTTTATCTATTGCTAAGACCTTAGCACATAATGTAATGCATCAAAGGGCTTAGCGAACAGACAGTTCGCATCCGGCGGTGGGTCCAGTTATTAAGGCTCCGCCCTAATTCCCCGCAAATATATGCAAAGGAGTTAAGTGTGGCAGCCGCAGTTGAAATATGACGTAATTATCGCAATTTAGTCGTCAATTACCGTTCGCGTCGTGTCGCAAACGTAAATCGCGTCTTAAGCCCCGCGATAATAATTCGTACTCATTTACAACAGACATTGTCATGGTATTTTGCAGGGGAATCGTTAGTCGCAATTTGGGGTGTCCTCGTTATCGGGCGAACGTCGACCGAGGGTGGTTTTAATGCTTATTTATTGAAAGGCTTCTGTCTTCGCGTTCTAGTGGAGTTACTTTCGGGATCATTGTGTCAGCGCTCGGCTGCTTTATGTGCTCCGGGGTCGTTACGATACCACCGGACCCTGCACACTCGTGGGGTGGAGAGTGCAAGGTTCTTCCTCGAGGACGATTTTATCGCTCTGACCGTTACTTAAATCCGATTGGCACTGGCTATTGAGTGTTAGAGCGAATTGAATGAGAAGAAAAAAAATAAATCGATGTTATAGGCCAGTGATTGTATAAACGGCGTTTAATAAATACTGAAACCTAGAAGTCAATGAAACACGAAAGCGTGGGCTAGCCTAATAGATTGATTGCTCCCATTCCTCCATCTGTTATTTATTAGTCACCCGAGAATTGGCTCACGTACGTATGAAAGCCGACACAAAACAAAGCGAAACGAACGCTTCATGACTGGCGTGTTTTAGCCTGTGATTTAGCAAAACATATAAAGGTATATGAAATAATTGTTATTTAATCTATAGTTTAATAAATGTACACCTAGAGAACAAGTTCAAGGTTAAAGGGGGAACAAAGGTAATTATAATCACGAATATACACATGAAACAAGCTTTCCACGTATTATGAAGGTTCTGTTCGTGGCCTTTCTTTAACATTTTAGTCTTGTATATTGAGAAACCAATAGACATTGACTAATTATGCTAAAATTTATAAAAATGCAATAAGTTAAACGAATTTTAAAATACTGTAAAAATGTAACTTGATCTATTTTGAAGTAAAACATAATCCATTAGCTGTCTAACAAGGCACTAAGTTTGTAACTTATTTAATAAGCTATTTATTATAACATTTCTGTTGCAATGTAAAGTCGATATATACTATGCATTTCATAACTAAGTTACACATAGTAGCAAATATAATAGGTAGTAGAGGAATTCGAAATCCATAACTATCCGTTTGGAATTTGTACTGGATAGTTACTATGCATCTAATTCTAATTGTAACAGATATCGTGACGTCATGTCCGTATACATCACTATTATAATATTAACAGCGTAGCAAATATGTACATACATAGGTTCGCAGCGAATCGATCGATCACCGTTATAACTATTCGTAGCAAATCATAAACACGCTTTGATTTTAAATGCATTTTCAGATCTACGCAAATTTCGTAGCGTTTACCGTAGTAATACATCACCATTATAATATTAACAGTGTAGCAAATTCGTATGTTCGTAGGCGATCGATTGATCCATTATAACTATTCGTAGCAAGTCATAAACACGCTTTGATTTTAAATGCATTTTTCAGATCTACGCAAATTTCGTAGCGTTTAGCGCGTAGTTGTCGTAGCATCATAGCATTGTAGCCCACATCGATTGACCTGTCAGAACTGTCGGACAAAGTGTGTTCTACGGATATGTACGTGTACGGATATGTGTTATTTTAAGCTTACCTTCGAACACGGTGAGAGTGGCGACGGCGCTCACGGCGTCGCCCACGCCATTCTCCGCCATACATTCGTAAGTGGCGTCGTCGCGCTGAGCTCGGACAGGTTCGATGCGCAATACGGCGCCGTTCGCGCCCGGCCCCGCCGCTGAGTCCATGCCCGACACTTGGTACCGGGACTGCATGCCTGGAAGAGATTGAGATTTTGGAGTGATATGCCTAATATAGATGTCTTAGACGAATATTGGTAAATATCACTCACTTCAAAATACGGTTAACTGCATGTTACATTATTTTAGTTATGTATAATATAATAGCCCACTGCTTTTGGTACTTTCTCTCCATGTACTTCTACGTATTTTATGGATATAGTAATTATGAAAATTTACATAGAGTGGCAAACACTCAGAATCACTCGGCATACATGACAGTTTCCTACTTCTAAACCTAAAAAGAAATTACGGAGCGTCTATGCTCTCGCAATTAAGTTCAGCTTCGAGATATAAAGCATTTAAAATAAGGAATATATATTATGATTATTGCCACTTCAAGGACTATCATGCTTGTTCCCTAATAAAGAGTTGTGGGCTCTAAACAAGACATTGGTCATCTCATATATCAACTTGCTTAATATAAACGAAACAAAACAGCATACTTTTCATAGTAAAATTTCACATCTCTCGTACACGGAGTAATTGCTTAGATTTTTTCATCAGCCTTATTCGGAATTCATTGTTATTGGAAATCTTATAACGCCGGGAAGCGTCCGAGATCCTTTATAACGTCCTGCACTTTGCATTTGCCGACTCAAGATTGCTGAACGAAATCCGCGACGATATTTAACGCGCCCTACATGAACCTTAACACTGGGGCAAAAGGTTGATATTACTCTGCCGCGATGGAACTCTCTAGATTGGCCAGACGCTATAGAACGACAGAGCTAAATCGCCACTCGTGGTAAGTGCCTAGGAAATGTATTTCACGGCAAGTGAGAATAATCGTTGTCTTCTCTAGACCGTGCAATAAAATAATAATAATAATAGTAAAGATTTTTTTTCTGCGCTCATTGGTAGAAGGTTTAAGCTTTGAACTTAGCATGTTGCCGTAGCATGCATGAAGTCGTTATATCATATCACTGTCTTGAAAAATAATTTGGCACTGCTTTCTATTGCAATTGCCCTTTGTTTTAATGTTACTTGTCTATTAGTCTAGTAACCATAGATACTGAGTCGAAGTGCTGGTAACTTCGTTTTCCATTCAGAACAAATATTCCTGTGTATAAATTTGTGACATATAAATGTCAAATGTCAGTTGGTTGTCAGCCATTAAACGTGTTCAAGCGATTGATGTGTTTCAGTTGTATTTTCCCAAAAATACATTACAATTGGCGACGAGTCATTATTCACGCGTGTTTAAGTTGCGTATTATATGTTGTAATCGTTAAAGAAACAATCAATAATGTTTGGTGGCAGCCTCTCATTTGACCACCGAGCGCAAGAGTGGAGCATATTTAGAAGTCGTTTTACGCAGTACTGCACGGCGAACGATATTGGAAATTACACCGATAAGGCAGTTACGCGAAGACGAGCTTTGTTGCTCACAGCGTTGGTGGAAGACACGTATCGCGTCGCAAGAGATTTGGTGTTTCCGGAAGATTTGGACAAAATCGAGTTTCAAATTCTTCTAGAAAAGTTAGACAGCCATTTTTATTCGAAGAAAAGTACTTTTGCTGAAAGGTACAATTTTTACAAGGCGGAGCAACGCCCAGGCGAGGATTTAACTGAATGGGCGGCGCGAGTTCGTAATATGGCTCAGTTCTGTGGGTTCAAGTCGGAACTAGATACTGCTTTACGCGACAGATTCGTCCTAGGATTAGAAAACTCTATGGAAAAGGAAAAGCTGTTTACGGAAAACATTGATGGCCTAACATTTAATAAAGCGTTGGAATTGGCGCAAGGCGTAAGATGCGCACGGCTAGCGGTGCAGACCGCGCGAGAGGGCAACGTCGCCGCGAGCGCGCCGTCCGGCGGGCCGTCGGCCGAGCTGCCCGTGTTCGCGCTGCAGCGGCGAAATGACCGCCCTCGCGGCGCAAGCGCGGGAGCACCATCGAATAGTGATAACTTGCGTGGTTTAAAGTGTTGTGAAGTGTGCGGTTATAAAAATCATGCGAAAGATAAGTGCCGGTTTGTAAACTATACGTGTCAAAGGTGTAACAAAAAGGGTCATCTAAAACGAATGTGTAAGGCTAGAATAAGTGATAGCAATTTTGTGGGCACAGGTGACAATGACGCGGATGAAGGTATTTATAATTTATTTAATATTCAGGAGTCGATAAGAGATGAACCGATTACGCTAAAAGTCAGGTTAGATGATAAAGAAATTATATGCGAGATCGACTGTGGTAGCGCGGTATCCGTTTTACCGGCCGTTGTTTATAATCAGCTGTTCTATAAAAATTACAAATTACAGCCGTGCCGGGAGGTGTTTAATTTTTATACGGGGGTTAAAATTGCACCTTTAGGTTACTTGACTTTGCCAGTTATTTATGAGGGCTGCAATCGCGAAATTACCTTTTTTGTTATTACGACAAAAAGAAAACGTTTACCTCTCTTAGGTCGTGATTTTATGAGAGGATTTAATTTGCATTTGTGCGGGTTAGATTGTAATAATATTTCGGTTAACGATAAGGCGGGCGAATTTTTACTGAAAAAATATTCTCAATTGTTTTCTAACGAATTAGGCACGTTTAACAAGTATAAAATTAACTTGAAAATTAAATCCGATGCACAATTGAATTTTTTTAAGCCCCGGCCAGTACCCCTAGCTCTTAAACCTAAGATAGAACAAGAACTTAACAGATTATTAGCTTTAGGTATCATAGAAAAGGTAGATTATTCTGATATCGCTACCCCCATCGTTCCCGTTTTGCGTCCCGATGGAAATGTTAGGATTTGCGGTGATTTTTCGGTCACTTTGAACAAAGTATTGTATGTGGACAATTATGCACTTCCGCGAATCGAAGATTTATTTTCGAAACTTCACGGCGGAGTAGAATTCAGCAAATTAGATTTAAAATTAGCCTACCTTCAATTAGAACTGGACGATTCGAGAAAATATTGCTGCATAAATACACATAAAGGGTTATACAGATACACTCGTCTTGTTTTTGGATTAGCGAATGCACCATTTATTTTCCAACGTACTATGGAACAGTTATTGGGCGATATTGACGGCGTTTGTATTTATTTGGATGACATTTTAGTGACAGCACCGAATAGGAAATTGCATTTAGAAAGGTTAGAGCTAGTGTTATATAGGTTACAGGACGCGGGGTTACGAGTTAAACGCGATAAATGCGAGCTATTTAAGAGTTCAGTGGAGTATCTCGGTTACGTGATTGACAAAGACGGGTTACATAAATCTAACGATAAAATTGAAGCTATTCAGAACTGCCAGCCACCAAAGAATGTAAGCGAATTGAAATCATTTTTGGGGTTAGTAAATTATTATCGATGTTTTGTTCCTAATACGTCTTCTGTTCTGAGCCCTTTATATAGTTTATTGAAAAAAGGTGCCAAATGGGTGTGGGACCAGAGCCAAGCAGAGGCGTTTGTAAGTATCAAGCGGGAGCTCGCATCCGATCGAGTGCTCGCCTATTATCAGCCGGCATATCCCACCATTGTGACGTGCGACGCGGGCCCAGCCGGCCTGGGCGCCGTGCTTGCGCAGCAGCAGCCCGACGGCTCAGAAAGAGTGGTAGCTTACGCGTCTCGTTCTTTATCTAAAGCCGAGACCAATTATGCCCAAATACAAAAGGAGGCGACAGCTATTATTTTTGCGATTAAAAAGTTTAATCATTATTTATATGGTCGTACGGTTCCTTTTGTGCTACGCACCGATCATAAGCCGCTTGTATCGATTTTTGGGAATAAAAGGGGTGTACCCGTCTTAGCTGCAAACAGGTTGCAACGGTATGCAGTGTTTTTGTCTGCTTATAATTTTAATATTCAATATATTAAGAGTAATAATAACGTAGCTGATTTTTTGTCACGGGCGGTACCATATGAGAGCGATAACGGAACAGAAGAGTTCGATAACACCTTATACATTAATTATATAGGCGAGTCCGTGTTGCCGCCTATAACTTGTGACGAGATTCGAGTCGAGACTTCTCGGGATAAGATTTTGAATAGGATTGTCGAGTTGATCAATAACGGTTGGCCTTCAAAAATTACAAATCCCGAGTTACGTCCTTATTATTTGTGTAGATTCGATCTGGCCGTGGAAAAAGGTTGTATCTTACGGGGGCATAAAGTAGTTATACCTACATGTTTTCGTGAAAGACTTTTAGATGAATTGCATAGTTCGCATTTCGGGGTGGTTAAAACAAAAGCGGTAGCTAGAACCCGTATGTGGTGGCCAAACATAGATAAACACATCGAACAAAAAATAGGTTCTTGCAGTATTTGTAATTCACTTCGTAGCAATCCACCAAAATCCCCGCTATCCCCTTGGCCATACCCTTCAGTACCTTGGGAACGCGTACATATGGACATGTTTATGTTGTGCGGAAAACAATTTTTAATTACAGTAGATGCTTACTCTAAATGGGTTGAATGTTTCGCCATGCAAAAAACCGATAGTGAAGCGGTAATAAGTAAACTGGGCGAGCTATTTAGTAGATTTGGTTTAGTACAAACGTTAGTTACAGACAATGCTTCAAATTTTTGTTCAAGCGAGTTTGAGACATTCTGTCGGGGAAACGGTATTCAACATATGACAAGTGCGCCCTATCATGCAATGTCGAATGGACAGGCAGAAAATAGTGTAAAAACCATAAAAAACGGATTAAAGGCGATATTAGACAGTAAATCCAATCCAAAAATATTTTCAAAAAAACTAAATAAGTTATTATTCGATTATAGGAACTCGGTTCATATGACAACCGGTTACTCGCCAGCCAAATTAATGATAGGCCGATCCTTGCGTTCCCGTTTTGATTTATTGTTGCCTACTCCAAAACAAAATCCATCGTCAGTGTCACCTTTGGCCAAAAATAATGTTATCCAAGCTCAAAAGAAACAATGTAAGCAATACAATGGAAAAAGAAATCTGTGTTTTTCAATAGGCGATGAGGTTTTAGTTAAATGTTATTTTCTTAACGGTACTAAACATGTGTGGAAAAAAGGTGTTTTAAATAAATATTTAGGATCACGCATGTTCAGTGTTAACATTCCAGATTTAAATATTATTGTTAAAAAGCATGTTGATCAATTACTGGCGTATAAGGGGAACTCATCATTCGATAGCAACCGTGACACAATGATATTCGATGGGAACTCACCACATGAGTTCGATGGCGATATAAGTGTCCGTGAGGGATTGATACCCGAAAATGAACATGAACCGAGCGAACTAGAGACTGATTCAGTAGTAGAACTGCAGGAGAACGCTCCTGCCTCCCCCACGTCTCCTGCGCGAGAGCTAAGTGTGGAGGAGGTAGGAGCTGAATCGGATGATGAGTTTTTCGACGCAGGCCCTCCTATAGCTTGTCACCATCCTGAAATCAACCGTTCTGTGCGTAACGAGTTGCAACAGGTACCAGAGGGTGTGCGTCGATACCCTATTAGGAACACTAGATTAAAACCAAAAAGATATATGTTATGAGGTTGATTTGTAAAATAGTGGTGGACGAATGTGACATATAACTGTCAAATGTCAGCCATTAAACGTGTACAAGTGATTGAGGTGTTTCTCTTGTATTTTCCCAAAAATACATTACACTTCAATATATTTGTAGTGGCACTATAGAAGAGGTTATACAGTACTGTTTGCTATTTATAAATAGATTATTCAAAGTAGGATTGAATATGTATGAAAATTATGTCAGATTTATTAAAAAAAAAATGTGTGGTCGGGGGACCCCCGTCAGGTACGAAGTTCCTTAGGCTTTTCTTCAACTCCGAATGTAATTCGAAATGAAATCTGTATATTTCAACCTTTATTTCATATTTTTTAATCTAAAGGAACGAATGACATCAGAAAGTTCCATTTAATATTTCAGGAAAATATTCATAAAAAATTATATACAAAATGGCAAATTATACATTTATAGAGATTTCTTATTGTTGGATATAGTTCCTTTTTGTTTTGGTTTAAATAAATCTTACTTTACATACGACTATATTATATACGATGTATTTTAATAGTAGACGTTTTAACATGTTTTTATTTATACACGTCAATTGACCTGTGATTTATGATTAATCTATACCGAAAGTATTCTGTCAACCTATATAGTTTCAGTCGGAACACATTTTTAATTGACGACAAAGGTAGTGCAATTTTCGTGCAACCGAAATGGAGTTACGGCAAAGTGATTAATTTAGCGCAGTTTGGACGAATAAAACTGACCGTTTCCGAACGTCTGAGCTCGTTAAAAGCGCTGCTATTGATGGCTATTGATAGAATGTCCGTTTCTGTAACGAGCGTAGTGCAGCCGCATCCATCAATGACAGGAGTTACAAGCATGTCACTCTACTTTACTTCGGCTACCACTGTACGAACATTGGCAGCTGAAGCTTTGCGTCAATATTTTCTCTAAAAATACGAAATATATTTTTAATACAAATCTGCTTGCATTTCTTTGGTAAAATAGAAGACAAGCACAGCCACATACATATACCGTCATCTTTCGCGGGATCGCCACCTGAACGGTTCCAGCCCTACTCTAGCCGC
>DWDT01001539.1:0-15634 GCA_018245595.1 Microceris scylla | reverse complement strand
ATATGTAATGATAACGTATTTCCACAAAGTCGCGCTTAGTATATAGAAATGTACATACATACATTCAGTCACATAATTCGCAACTACGTGACGATTTGACCAACAGGATCCAGTGATAATTCACGTTCAATTGTAAGCAGCAGGTATCCATCGGGCAGGTAAAACCAGCGCAATGCAATTGAGACAATACTAACTAGTAACTAAATAAAAACTAAAAATATAATATTGAATAACTGAGAAACAAAATCTGCCAACCTGCACTTGGTCAGCATGACAGACTATGACCTTAACCCTCTCAATATGACAGGAGACCCATATTTCAACAATGGAATTATAATGGATCGATCATCAAAAAACAAAATTAATGGAATATTTCGATCCCCGGTCGAAATTTTGGCTCATTTTATATATTTTTCTGGTATTTGAAGATGTGTTGTTACTGTTTAACTACTTGTTAAACTTAAACTGTTAAACTTTTCAAGTATTCGAGTATTTGCTAAAAATAACGATACCGATAGACAATGTGAGACTGAATTAATTAAGTGAACTGAGGACTTCCCAACAGTTGTAAATAATGTTTTTTCAGGTCATAACTGTAATTGTAAACTGCCCATTTCCCATAACAACGCTAGTGTAAAACAAAGGATTTTCTACTAAAGGTACCGGATTATCATTAAAAAGGACAATGTACGTCTTCTTAAATGCAAATTTTTTTATAATACCATTGTTCATAGATGATTTTGAGAGAACAATTATTAATAATTAATTTTTATCCTGAGAAATCGCTAATTTTTTAACAAAAGATGTATGTTTTTGCGAACGTAATCATTTTTATGGTACGTAATTAATTGAGATCGCAAAAAAGCACATCTTTAATATTTTTTGAGGGATTTAAGCAATAATGTGGGGGGACTGTGAAGTCTCGGGAATTGGGGATAATAGGCACGGTTTAGTAGAAAACAATAATAGAATTTTCTATGATAGCAATGTCACCAGGACAATAAAATAGATTCGAAAATACTTTATTTCATCTAACCCTTCGAGCATGTACATTTGACCAACAACATTTCCCATATCGACGCTGACATAACATCATCATCATCATCGTCATCATCATCGTCATCATCATCGTCATCATCATCGTCATCATCATCATAACATATCGTCAGATGCTATAATTTGTCTAGTATACTGCAACCAATGACCTTAAATACACCTCAGTAGTTTGCGAATAATCCCCCCATCAGTAATGATGCAGTCAGAATTAGTTTTTCCGACAATTACGCTTACGGTATTTCCATGAACTGGCGATTAGGTGGGATTATAGAATAGAGACAAAATAAACCATTTAAAAGATACGTAACTTCACGCCTGTAATCCCCGAAGAGGTAGGCAGAGGAATACAGAGCACTCCCACGTTTCACCAGTTACGTTTACGTCCCACTATGGAATAGGTGGTGAGCTCATTGCCATGGATCGAACACATATCCAGACTCCGAACCACTACTAGAAAAATCTAAATTAATCTAAACCATATAATATACTGTAACCAAAGGCAAGTTGTTTTTTTAATGGGAATGTTAGTGACACCGACGAGCCCTAAATTTAATATATACTAATTATTATTTCTGAATATTCCTAGAGAAATGTTATCTCTAGGATGATTTGTAATAAAATATAATTCCCGAAGATGTAAACAGAGCAATATAGTACACTCCCACGTTTCACCAGTTATGTTTTACGTCTCACAGAATAGATGGTGAGCCTATTTTATGACCTTCGTCCAAAAATTCGAACAAAATCGGAAGCATACACTGTTGGAAGTATTCCACTATCCAAAGCGATAAGTCGCAGTGTACAAAGTATTGCAAGTGTGATCGCCCTACTGTAAATTGAGTTGAAGTTGATCTGAACGCTAACGCAGATTCTTCTACCTTCAATTATGAATGATTGCTGTAACAATTATAGTGGTGTTGTTTTCAGTATAATAATAGTACTTAATAAATGTAAAATGATTTTGGTGATGACGCATTTTGACGTGTCATTATTTGAATTGTCGTAATTAAGAGTCGTTACCGATTATAATTTATAAATAAATAATAATTAAAAATTTCTATTACAATTTATTGTTTAATTGATGTCACCGTTGCTACTTTTGACTTTTATTTTCTTATTAAATACCAAGTATAGAAATAGGCATATTGTGAGGAAGACGCATTTTGATGTGTCGTAATTTGAAGTGTTGTAATTTAAAGTGTCATCATTCAATGTTTATCCGAAACATTTTATTGTCAACTGGTGTTTAATGAATGTAGCGGCATCGACTTACAATTTTTTTTTCCATAAAAGTCAGGAAAAAAAGATAGTCCGGTATAAGAATCCGATGTCGATAATTACCAAAAAAGTAAACATCATAAAATATGGGCTTTGAACTTTTTTTTTGCAATATAATTTATAACATGTTGACGTATTTTTTGTATCAAAAAAAATTTTTCACGTTCCATGGATTTTTTAAAAGATATGAGGAGTAGCATTTTAAAACAAGGAGTTGGAACTTGACACATCTCAAGTAACAAATAACAAAGGTAAACGTCATTATGTTAACTTTAATGTGTAATTGAAGGTAATGAATCCCTATTATGTTGAGATCTTAACGACACCTAATAAAATCATTAACAATATTGTTACACGAAGCACTTATAACAAAGTATTTATAAAACATTGTACCACTACTTAGTCATAATTTATCTACTATTTTCTTACCTCTCCTGCTTATGCTAAGTTGCGGATAAGTCGAAAAAATGTTAAGTTAGGTGGTGGCAAACTTGATAAAACTGTTTATAACAAATATTAAAACCTTCAGTCGTTTTAAAATATATTTTTATTTTTTTTAAATGTATTAGTTACACTAATATCTAGAAAAAAAATCCTTCTAATAAACTTAGTTTTAAATATATCACTCAGATACTATGGACAAATTTTACACATAATAACCACGTGTATGTTGATATATCTGCTATATAATTTTAACTGTTTCACATTTTCCCTTTATTACGTTCATAACTTAACCCCTAAATGATTTGCTTGTGAACTATCACTGAAAATTTATTGTCTGTTGGCGATCATCACTACGGCGCCATCCAAAATTGCATCCTCTAATTTCTGGTTGAATAATCACCAGTTTTGTTGTTTCACTATTGGTCTGGGATATTTTCATAGAAAGAGAAGTGTTAAAACCATGGTTATTCAATTTGCACATTATTATTATTAGTTGCCATCTCTAATATTTTCTTTCAGCCATAAAAGTATTTAAACTGTAGTTATAATTTTGTATATCGCCATGTTGAAATTCGTATAATTTCCAATAACTGTTTATTATATACTGTCTTAACTATCTTTCAATGTGATACGGGCCTAACAATAGCATTTGCTTGTAGATTTTTGTACATACGCACACTTCAAATAATGATTACACGTACCTACACTTAAAAATAAAAACAGTTTTATTTTCGGTGGAAAAAATAAAAACAGTTCTATTTTCGGTGGAAAAAATTCAAACAGTTTTATTTTCTGCTTACAAATTGTTTGTTATATTAAGATCGACTTTTTTCTCTGTATGTCGTTGTTTTGTTAATCTTTTGAGAAAAATAAGTGTCTTAAGCCATTAAATATCTTTTATTTTCGCAGATTGAAAAATACAGTCGACTCTCGAAGAGAAAAAGGTAATAACCGATCTGATCTCCATTAGATCGTTAAGGTACGTTCACACTGTCCTTTTTAACTTATATTATGATATAAATGAATATAAATCATTTTAGTGGACAAGGTAACAACTTACAAATATTTTTACGTGGGTAATAGGTTAAATAGAATGACACGGGTTAAATTGTTCCAGCTCCTTAATAAGTTTCTTAGCAAAAGACGAATACATTTAATACTAACCGAATTCAAATGTAGACGCCTTCATTTAGCCGCATAAATTTAAAATTAAATGCATAAATTCAATTGATTTTTTTAAATTAGACAATATGAACAACATAAATTTTTTAAATATGTAACTACCGTATAATTTACTAATTATAACACATTTTAAATATTCAAGTGCATTATTTATATATTGATATATGTATTTCTTTTATAATTGTATTAATACTTAATTTATTCTCGTGACCGATTGTACAGTTTTATGGGAAATATTAATTAAGATTTAAAAAAATATTTGTTCATTAATCTTGTAACATCACATGAAATAAATTAACACGTTATTTTATTTTTCAGGCGAGGATCCTTCCAAAGTCAATAGCAATGTTGTATTCAATTCTCATTTATTTTATCTACTACATGGTGTACACCGTTCTCCTGGCTGTCGCTGGGCTCTGGTGTTTCGAAGAATGTACTCTAACGGAAGAAGAAGAGTACGATTTCATCAACCAGCATGGGGGTATGCCGTTTTGAACTGCGGTCCACCGGTTTTTGACTTCGGGCTACCTTTTCTACTGTACATTCGGTGAGTATTTTCGTGTATTTATACTGTTTAGAAAAAATATTTGAAAAGTAAAAATAATAACTTAGAATGCACATACAGAATATAATGCCAAACAATTCAAATCCTATACTGTGATAACAAGGCAGCTGATTATCATCATCGTCAACATCAACCCTTTTAGCGTCCCACTGTTGCACACGGGATTCCTCTTAAAATCAGATACATTAAGACCATAGCCCGCCATATTCATCAAAGACATTGGCAAACACCACATCCCCTATAAGACATTATAGAAAATTCTAGAGCAAAGATTAGCACATAGAACATTATTTCAAACCTTCAGCACCTAACATACAGCATCAAACAATGTTTAATAATAAAAATGCAAATCTCAGATTACCAATACTTGAACTCCTGCCCTCCGATTTGGAAGCGCAAAATCTAAAATCTCTAGACTGTTCGCAATACCTATCGAATCAAATACTTGTATAGCTAATATCGCAATTGCAATCGTTGCACATATCCGGTAAGGGTGTACGTGTTTGTTGCATTTAAAGGAAGGAGGAACGGGATTCGTAACAAACATACAGGATAAATGTTTATAACGGATTACATCGATGCCGCAATTATCCGGTTAACAGTTCAATTGAATTATCCAATCCATTGTTATTCATTGCAACGCATGTATTAATTGGATAATAATATTGACATGTGAACTGTCAAGCAAACGTAACATCATGCACGTATTCCCGAATGGGTAGGCAGGGCATAATGTAATACTACTGCAGTGCAGTGCTACGTTCCACCAGTCTTGTTTTACGTCCCATTGAATAGTTGGTGGTCCCATTGCCTTACACCGGGCGCAAATCGAGACTCCGACCCACTACTAGAAATTTCTATCATAAAACCTAAGTTAGAAAATCCACTAGTATCTGACGAGGGATTCGAACCAAGGACCTCTCAATCAGTAGCCGCGCTTTACAACCACTCGACCAACGAGTCATTTAATTGCAACTTGCGTCTGTGTCTTTCGTTTAGTACTTGCGTCACTTCGATTAAACTTTACCCAAGAACTAGTGACGCTGCTGTAAAGCTAATTTATCTGAAATCTAACTGGAGATACACTGGATTTCTCAATTTCCTTCTTCATCCAAGAGATCCTGCTCCACCACATCCCAAGATTTTTTACTACAACTAATACTATTGACCAAACTTCGAAGTTACGGCGTCTACAATATCTGCAAAACTCTCAGCATTTTTCCAAATGAATATGTAAGGGAATGAGATATTTATCCACAAGAAAATATACCTTATTTACAAATATATTTAATATAAATAAAATGTTTAAAAATATTCTTTGAACAAAGAAAGCAATGACCTATAGAGTAATCTGTTATTAATTGGCAAATAAGAATTCAGAAAAACATTAAAAAATTATGAAATTGTAGGCAATTTGCAAAAATCGATTTATTGATCCGTAAAACTACGTGTATTTATTGATATAGTTGACCCGTTGACAGGGAGTCAAATATTATATTGAATGAATGTATTATTTATATGAAAAAAGTGAGAAAATAAGAAGAAAACAATTAAAATAATAGTATTACGTAGACTATTTGTTGATGAGATTCTAAATTTAAAATTGAAGATCAGACAGTAGACAATAATTGCCACTGCCTCGAACATGATTGCGATGTTTGTGCAAAAACGACAAAAACCTACGTTTGACAGTTATTTTTTCTTTTTCTGACGTCAGCACGTCAAAAACAAAAAAGGGGTCATCAGTATCCTAACCTACAGGAAAGCATAGAGTAACACCGATGACAGAGTGTACATTTCTTAATTTCAATGTCCATTCGTAATCAGTACAATTCGTGCCGAATGAAGTGCATTCAATTATGTGCAGCATAAAATGCAGCATCGTAAATAAGTAAATATATAGGTAAACGTCTAGTTAAAATCTACCTCCGTTTGTTTTATCATTAAATGTAACATGTTACATGTGTGAAGAAATATATCGGGCAACACTAGCGCCTGAAAGTACTACACAATTTTCTCAAAAGACCTGGCAGACGTAGTCTGTACTGTAATGTCTGTACTCCTTTTGAGGAGAGTTTCATGACCAACTGTGAAATGATAAAAAGTATTGATCATAACACTAAATTGAAGAATGATGTAAGCATTTAACTAATATTGTGACTGACTTTCTTGTTATTCACTTTATAAACATTTTTACTCATTGTAATTTGAAAAAATGTGAGCCTTTAAGACTTTTTATTTTTAGTTACGTATATTACAATTCAAGTTGCGTCTCACAATTTATGATTTTATAAGTTTATTATAGCAAATTAGCAGTCTTCTTCATCTTATAGTGCGTCTCCAACTAATGAAGGTTGGCTATTAGTCCCTTACGGGCTTCTATGTTCTGAGCTCTGAGGAATAGCTCAGTGGCGCTGGCTATTCTGGTCCACTCTCGGATGTCCCGTAAACACAAATTCAAATTCAAATTACTTTATTCATCATAAGGTATATACATACACTCAATGACAGTCATGTTTTAGACAGTCATGTTTTAGTCATGTTTTAGTTATGTTTATACATATACTTCGGCTTTGTGCGCCCCTCAGGCTATAGTAGACCGGGAGAAAAAGCCGGAGAAAAAAACTCCCAGCACTCTTTTAAATAACAAATACAAGACGTTTTTCTCCTGTCAACCTTCCATCTTCCAGCGACCAAGTAGTAATTAGGTAAATTTTGTAAATAAATACATCAACAATGAAATGTCCAGTCATAAAAATATATTTTTAAAATAATACATATATAGAAGACTCGCAATATGGTTTCGGGTAAAATCATAGTAATACTTGAAGTCATAATCGAAAAGTCTCATCTCATTTTACCCACTAACCTTCATAATATATGTAATGAAGAATATTTAATTAACCTACTTTAAAGAAAAGTGCCAATGTTAGCCACCGGACGATACAAGGTTCGACCCCCACTTAACATGAAATTAAACTCAGTTTTCTCTATTTTTGTTTAGTACTCTGTGGCACTCCGTTATATGAAGTTCAGTTCAGTTATTGTATATAGGAAAAATATAAGGTCGTTTCAACTTCAGTCATTCACGGACATTACATATGATTTACAGTGAGACAGCAGATATAATATTTTCTTTTTAAAACTTAGTGTTTATTTTAAGTTTCTGTGTTCACAATTAGTGGTTATATGTATTTATCAATCAAAAGGACATTATATTGTGTTATATAAAATAAAACATTATCGTCCGAACATAACTGGTAAGTTTTTTTAAAATTTATTAAATATATTCTTTTTATTTATTAATTATTAAATTAGATAATTTTATATTATAAAACTAATTATTAAATAAAATGTAGATCGTTAAAATTAAGTTTAAAAAAAATCCAATTTCGAATAAAATAGAATATTGGATCTCGAAATCTTTTAGAACTGTTAACACGAAAGTTTCAAGAAACTTAAATGCTTATTTATGGTTCTTATTTGTGGTTTGGTCTGTGTCATTTCCCGTACTAAATAAACATTGACGTGTTTCATCTTCCTGTTACCTCTTTGTGTATTCTATTTTAAGTCATACGTTCTGAAAATTGATGACATGCATATCTGAGTACCCTCAACATGTATATGTGACAGGAACAAATAGATCCAACTTCTGCAAAGGAAAATTATTTTTACAGAAACGACATCCATATAAAGAACAAGACTACTAAATTGTGTTTAACAACATACAATAGTAAATATTATTATTATTTACCAAAAAGCTAATTCTAATTTTACTCGTTTATTATACAGTAATTATGTTTTACAATATGTATACATTAGAAGTAATTTAACCTTGACTCAGATAACTAACCAAATATAACTGAATGACTAAAAATTACGATAAGTAACACACTTTATTACAGTGCAAGTAAACTTGGAAGTCATTATTACAAAATAAAAAGTACCACCAGCAAAAAATTACAAAGCAATTATAATTTAATGCATCAGATAATTTGTAAAATTATTAAATTAAATAAATCTTGGTTTAACAATAATTACCATACACGAACACAAGTGGTGCTAAAATAAAAAAAAAGGATGAATAAAAAATATATTTCGCAAAATACGTATTAAGAATCGTTGTTTATAATAATGAAGTTGCGCAAATTTTACACCAATTAGTGAGAAAGAGTTTAAGAAAATTAGTGGCGCAAATGTGCGATAACAATCATGTTTCATTGTTAACATGTAACAACAATGTTTGCAACATATGATAAACATATGTTAATTGCAAGATCGTTTCTATCAGTGAATCTACACCTGAGGATGATATCACATGAGGATGGGTCTTACTGATTCGATCTCACTCCACACTATTATCCGCTATGAAAACTTAACCCTTCAACTGATAGCTTTTTGTAGATCTACTGAAGTTGTTTTTTATCGATGTAATAATTATGTAAAAAATACTGTATCACAATAGGCTCACTCTTTATTCTTGGGTGGGTCGAAACTATATCTGCTGAAATACGGGACCATCCTACACTCATCTGCCTACCTTTTCGGGGATAATAGGCGCAATATATGTCCGAAAGATGTTAGAAATAATTAAAAATGAAAACGTGAAGAGGACTAAAATTTTTAATTTTGGTCTTATCTTCTCAGTTAAGATCCCACACCTACTCGTCGTGGATTAAAAAATATAATATGTATTTGACTATTTGTAAAAGCTATAAAAGGCGTATTTCTTACATAGTTCGAATATTGTTTCGCTAATTTATTAATATCATGGTCATGCTCATTTATCATACTAAATAATGATAAATTCCCGCAGAGCGTTCATAAGATAAATACATTTAAACGTGAATAAATTTCAACGGTGCAAATATATTTAAATATTATCTATGATAAACTTATGTAAATTTAAACGTCCAGTTAAAACATTTGAAAACAATTCGTTTTCTGCACCAACGTTAACGTTGTTTTCGGTTTTTTTACTTGATAGAACCTCTAATTGTTATGGTAAGTATTTAAAATGATCTAAGATTATTGTATTATAATGCAACGAAAACTACATATAAATCTTACAAACACATTCGAATATACAACTTTAGTTACGTACATCTAACAACTATATCCAATTTCTCTTTGTATTGTTGTATTTTTATCAATAATTATTATTGTGCTTACACTAAAATTTCAAAAGATACGAGTACATCATCAAGACGATGAAAATATTTATTAAAAAAACATGGTAATTAGGTGTCATATTAATATGTTATTTATAATTCATTTGACTGCCTCTTTGGTCGTGTTGGTTGCAAGTGCGACTGCCGATGGGGAGGTCACGGGTTCGATTCCCGTGTCGAACACTACAAAATTTTCTAATTTAGATTTTCTAGTAGTGCTTCGGAGTCTGGATATGTGTCCGATATATGGCAATAGGCTCACCACCTATTCCATAGTGGGACGTAAACGTAACCGGTGAAACGTGGGAGTGCTCTGCATTCGTCTGCTTACCTCTTCGGGGGTTACAGGCGTGCAGTTACTTATAAATTATTGTCCTATTTGTAAGAATAATTTTACATGTAATTTATCAAAACTACAATCATATCACTGAAATCGCTTTAAAGAAACTGTTGCAATATCGATCATAGATCAAGATAGCCGTCTCAAATCGTTTTAGCCACTGTTACAGTTTCAACTGTTACTGAACAATCGAGACTAATCGCCAAACGTAACTTGAACGTAACAGCGCAGAGCAAAAATGTAGAGCAAAGTTCTTCTTTAAACAAAAAACGTTTAAGTTCACAGAAGATGACTGCCAAAAAAAATCGCAACGCATAATCTTGAGAAATATTTGCTCTTGTCAATGTGAAGGCGGCATTAAGGGACTCTCCAATATTAAATCAAATACCCTTTAACAAGGCATATATGTTAAGCCCTAATAATCAGTGCATAAATCATAGTTTAATAAAGGAGTAAGGGTAGGTTGAGTGACGATATACGCAAAATGGCTGGCAGTGGTTGAATGCGAAGAGCTGATGATCAAGCTCAATGGCGTGCTATTGGACAGGCCTATGTTCAGCAGTGGACCTGAATAGCCTGGTAATGATGATGATGATGAAGGGTAGGTTTGTGTGAAGAACGGATCATAGCCTGTATGTCTACTATTGCAATATTTCAATCGCTAATCACACGGAAGTCTATTAAGAATCTTGCTAAAATATGTATATAATGACACTATTACATAAGTGCAAGTATATAAAACAAAACAACGAAAATTACACATAATAATAGTAAAAACTGTACGTATATATACGTGCCTGTTAGTCAATAGAATTTTTCCTCGCTATTGTTTCCTTACAATGTCAAGTTCAAGTGTTCAGGTTCAATATCTTATTCGTCGTAAATAATGACATATTTACGTAATATACAGTGATTTCCTGGTCATTATAACATGCGCATGTAACGCTAATGCGTTTTGGTATAGCAAATGTATGAGATAATACTCTGTCAAGTCAACTGTAGACGCTATTTAAAATGTCGGTATATATCTTCTCTGAGCACTCTCATCATCGTCAATCATATTATCCATAAACTGTTGTATACTTCTCTCAGTGTGATAACAGTTAAGGCCATGATCTGCCAGACTGATCGAAAGAGGGTTGAAAGACCGCTCACGTCTAGGCAATCATCATAAAAAATTCTAAGGATTACACATTTCCTCACAACGTATTCCTTCGAAGACACTTCCATAGTGAGATAAAGTTCGACCTTAAATGTTCGCACGTATATAATAACTTAAATTTGATTAACCACAAACCACAAACTCTCATAAAACAAGTGTTAAGCTTTAGAATTGTTTTGTCCTTGTTGTTCTATCCTGTAGTCTGAGCAAGTTACCATAACAATTCTACATCCTGATTCCACCATTTTCACATTTAAAGTTTAAGCCTAGTAATCTTTAACCTGACAGTGGTTGGATGCGAAGAGCTGAAGATCGAGCTCAGTGGCGCGCTGTTGAAGAGGGCTATGTCCACCAGTGAACGGGAGTAGGCTGATGATGATGATTAATATTAAACTAACCTTACTTACGCCTAACCTTAATAATATCCATGCTGCTGCACACTACGACACACGGCGTAAAGGGCAGGACAAAATGTCTGTTGATCCCAAGTATCAAAGTTCTTTATCGTGCTGAAATTCATCGTCGATATGAAGAAGGAAACTTATCCATATCCATACGAAGAAAGAACAATGAGATATGTCTAAGTTTAATCCTTCAAGAGCTAAAGGTATTCATTAATCCCCCATTTCTTGGAATTACCCCCACATATTTTATTTTTTTCCCGATTCCTTTGTAGTAACCCTAAGTAATGTTAGGGTCGGGATGGAGCAAATCTCGTCTAACAGCGGAAGGGAGAACATTACGGCCACCTGCACAGACATTATTACGACTTCATCAGCTTACCTTAACCTCAAGTTGGGGCATGTTTCGCAGTTCCACAGCGGTAAAGCTGTTTGGGTACGCAACTCACACTTGAGCTAGATACAACTGGGTTACGCTGACAGTGACCCAGGGGAGGCAGCCGCGAGGCTGACCATTTGGTAGATGAAATCGCGGAAGGTCAGTTGTGAAATATTTTTTAGTACTTTGAACTATAAAGGAGTTTTGTGTCTGTCTGTCTGATAGGCGTATTTATAGTTGAATAGTTAAAATTGGGATACATAAGGATAATTTCAAGGTGATCTTTTGGTGACGAATTTCAAACATGGCATGGCGTTGAATGTATTTATATGTAATGTAATGATATATCAAATACAATAATCTTCCATGCTACGAAATTTTTTTATTGCTGCAAAACAAAAAAAATATCCAAAATTTATGTATGTATATGTATACAAAGCATTTGAGTTAAGGGCGTACTATTTATTGAGATGTTAAAAAAATTGAGTTGTGTTCTGACCACCTTACCGCGAGCCCGGCTCGCACTTAACCGGTTTTGTAATCCACACTCAAGATTATGTACACATTAATTTGTGACCTATGCTGATTGTATTTCGGAATACTATGTGGTGCGGTGGCAGTTGTGGGTCTTATATTATTCTGAATTTGTGCTTTACATAATAATAATCTTCTATACAGAGTCAATATAATTATAATGGTACATATCATCATCATCAACGGTTTTCCATTCCTGTTCTGGACACTTCTTTCTTCCCGAATATGATGAATTAAGACCGTAGTTGGCTATGCTGGCCAGGTGCAATCAAAATATCTGGTACCACACCTAAAACGTAACATGCTAGTACCTACCCCTGTTAACTAATGTAACTCAAGACCATTCTAAAACGAACCAATATATACGCTGAAATACATACATATATCGAAAAACACGAAAAAACTCAATAATTTTTCTCTCAATTAAGTCGAAAGTGTCCAGACTCTGTTAAACTGTACCTTTAAATATCTCCAGCGTGGAGATTATGCCCAGCGTGGAGATTACGGGCATAAACCCCCCTTTTGGGAAAGGCCTATGTCCAGCAGTGGACTGAGATAGGCTGATGATGATGATGATTAATATCTACGTATTGAAATCATCTGATGACACAGACCTCAATATATCCTGTGAGCTCACCGCTACTGACTTTGGTCATCACGAACATGATAACACAACCGTGTGAAATTAATTACAAAACATGACATTTCTACACTTGCAACTCGTCGGCTTAAAATTACGACACATCGGAGATGCAAAGAATTTTTGCATTGCGATGTGTTGCGCCGTTTTTGTTATCTGTGAACATTTTTATACTAATTATAATTTTTTTTATTTATTGCATGTGGGATTTTACGCCTACATCAACATTTTAACATCTTTGATTTATTCGGAGGCTTCAAGTTTGTGCTATTGTTACACCTCAGTTTGAAAAACGAAGCATTTTTGTAAAAAAGTGATTAGACGCCAGTTATTTTTGGCTATAACTTTTTTATAATTAATATAAACATGATAAAATTACAGCATCATTTTATCATGTCAAGTTTCAAAATTATAAAACTCCCTCTATGACACTATTTATATCCATACACGTATTGTAAATGTATAATTGTGAATGTAACCAATTACAATATTTTACATAAGCTTATCATTATACATGCAAATATTACCAAATTAATGCAGGTCTTATACAAATAAACTTAAAGTTATATAGTGGGAGTGTAAAACGTACGCAACTTTAATTTCAGATGTCTAATGTTTCCTAATGTTACTCAGATGTTTTATCTTAATACCTGTATTCTCAATTTACTTAAAAATCGAGGTCGGCGAGACTTAAAGGAAAGTACACAATGAGTAAAGGGCTCAAAATTTTAAATTTAGAACGCATTTCTCTAAACCAATCGTTATTGCGTTAAAAATCGTTCTTAATTAAAAAAAACGTAAACGTTATTATAATGAACCGAAATTGTTTTAAATTTCGAACATTTTCCTTTTGACCAAAGCGCGCCAATCATTTTTTGTGCGAAGTATTGTTCCGAATTCAAAATATCTTTCGAAACATAGGTACCCAAGACGAGACTTCTCAAGAGCAACGCTTCGTCACTTTTCTGGCAATAAAGCCTAACAATAATTCAATTAACACATTACAATAAAAGCTTTCAGTGCGCAGCGGTTACGTTATAAACTGACCTTAGCCCAGTTAGAGTTTATTGGCTGAGCTGGTCAATATTTGTCGCCGGGTTTCTTAACATCTGTCGAAAGTTGACCTTGTATGCGATGCTGGATAAATTTCTTCTAAAACGTTCCATCTACCTGTTTGAATATGTTGAATGATATGCTTACGACATCCGTAACTCGATACCTGTTCTCAAATATAAACAGAAGCTATAACAACTGTTGTAAGATGTTGTAAATGAATCTAATAACTCGCATTCAGATTCAACATTTTACAACAAACCTTGACGCAGGTTAAGGCTGGCAACTCGTTCGTGAATCCTGGTGATGCAAGTGTGTTACAATGGTTACTTAGCATGAAGTCAGCCTAACTTATAACTGAATTTATTATTAAATAACCAGTGAATGGAACGCTAACAATTTAGTAATTACTGAATACCTGTTACGGGATTCTAAACTAAAGAATGCACCCCTTACTACAAATGCCACATTAATTCATAAAATTAAAAATGTCTTCGTAAATATCGCTCAGAGATTAGCACGCCTACGAACTGTTCGTAATATTCTTAAACACATGTGGACTTTGTCCATTCACACTTGCGTGGCAGACTGTGACCTTCGTTCTTTTACGTTGAAAATGTACTAAAGTCCAATGATGAAATGATTAAGTTGATGAAAGAGACGAGACACTAACAAATACAGATAGTTCCTTTTCATTGTAGATAGTTTTAAGGCAATATAAACATCTCGAAGGCATCACACAAGGTTTAATTAACAGCTACACCCTAACAGCCTGTCATCGTCCACTGCTGGACATAGACCTCTCCAACTTAATTAACAGATGTCATATTGTAATAATAATAAAAAGTACTTAAGTTACCGTAAAATGCACGATTATATGTACATGTAATAACTTGTAGTTAAGCTAAACATGTATCCAATAAGATATTGAAATCTATTCACAGAGACAAAATCTTACTTATAATTTGAGAACATTTGACTAATTGTTTGACTAGTTTGAATTTTTCAACTGAAATAAATGACATTTTATACATAACTTTAAGTGATTTTACAAAAATTTACCTCGAAACTGCCATATATACCAAAATAAAGACGAATTAAATAAATAATTACCTACATATAAAATTATAGCAAATATGTTGTCATCGATATAATCGAAATTGAATACATGCTTCTTGATATATTGTCTATAACAAATAACAACAATAAGCTTACTAACTAAATATACGTAAATAATGTGAATTTAACGAATATACAATAAAGTAAGGCATCAATTATACATAGGTACTTATTGACTATAATTCCTACGCTTTGACTTTAACGAGAGTATTAAATGAATAGTGGAACAATAAATATAATGACATTAAATAACTTTGTATCGTGCTGTTTTAATGTCCATAAAAATTAATCATTCACAATTTTTATTATC